>JAAGKR010006603.1:7903-34595 GCA_011419295.1 Clarias macrocephalus
TGTGTGCGTGTGTGCGTGCGTGTGTGCGTGTGTGTGTGTGTGTGTGTGTGTGTGTGTGTGCGCGTGTGTGTGTGTGTGTGTGTGCATGTGTGCGTGTGTGTGTGCGTGTGTGTGCGTGTGTGTGTGTGTGCGTGCATGTGTGTGTGTATGTGTGTGTGTGCATGTGTGCGTGTGTGTGTGCGTGCGTGTGTGTGCGTGCGTGTGTGTGTGTGTGTGTGTGTGTGCGCGTGTGTGTGCGCCCTGTGACGGGGTGTAACCCGCCTTGTGCCCTAACTGAGGTTAGACACCCAGCTGCCTGCGACCCTGTTTACAGAATAAAGTGGTATAAACGATGAGTGAATTGTGTTTTGAGATTTTTATGTAGAATCAAAATAGAACCACAATAGAATAATAGAATTTCAAATTAGAATTTCATTAAAAAAGGAAAACAGATGTGCATGAATGGAAATATACTTTATCTAGAAAAATGTGGCCTTGCAATGTTTTGTTTTTTTATGCTCTCTTAACATATCCCTGCGAATGTTTACAAGCTCTTCTTTTATGCCTCTTATCTCTTTCATTCACATCACTTGTGTTTTGTATTTTGCCTTCTTTTAACCTGTTATTTCATATTTTCATCTCCTTTCTCAAGAATACATCACTCTGTCCTTCTCATTCACTCTTCCACTGACAACTGCTGTCTTTCCTTACTTGCCGTGAAATGATTTGGATTATTCCTACATATTTATTTCGCCTTAAATGTCCTTAATAAGCTTTTCATGAAACACCATCTAACTTTACTGTTATTGTTTTAAAATCTTTTCTACGTATGATATTTTTATTTATTTATCTAAATTACATTTTAGATTTTGACTAATGCAAAATAAAACTCATTTAATACAATGAAATAAGTACAGTACAGTTAGCACAATGATGAAGATGTGAGTTACCGATAAACATCAGGAGTAAACATTAGCAGGTCGTGTTACTGGGCCAAAAAAGTAACATTTTAACAATGAATCATGCTTTAAAACAAAACAATAAATTAATATTAACAGGAAACTAACAAAAACTAATGTTTTGCTGAAGAAAATGTAAAAATTCATGAAATAAAACAATGTGTATGTATGTATCAAAACTGTCACACAATTAGTCACCAGCGTCAGATGAAATTCCTGATGATGTTCACAAACTTCCACATTATGCTACAGTAGAAAACTTCTGAAGTGTATGTAGGAGCCAGTGTGTTTCTGCATAATTTACTAGGTGCATATTTAATGTTCTTGAACCTCATTTATTTTACTAAATTTGATAGCATTTAAAAGATACTTTTATAGTTTTGACCCCTGCACTATCAATGTCAAATATCTAAAATATATATATATAAAAAAAAGATCCAAATTTACAAGAAGTCCTTGGAGTCCTTGGAGTTTTGGTTGACCACAAGATGTCTGACGGTGTTGACAGAAACTCATGAAAAATGACAAATTAGAAAGAAAAAAATTATAGAATTAATTTTTAACAGCCATTAATTAATTAATCTGTACTTATCTGTAGTGATTTTTTTAAATCAGTTTTTAGTTATTTAAAAATGTGACCCAAGGACTTTCTCAGGCCTATTGAAGACACTTTATAAAATAAATAAATTATATATATTTTAAGTAGGCGTGCAAAAACTATTTTGTTATGCTGAGTTGATTCACCTTATAAAATTTAACATAATCAAAATATGCATTATTTCTAAATTTTACAGAAAAACACATTATTATGTTCTGTGCAAACTTACCTGGCCCTCCGTGAAAAGTAATTGTGACAGTCCATCAGTGTTGTGCACATTCCGCATGAAACAAACAAACAAACAAAAATAAACGTATAAACAATAGTTCTATATGGGATTACATTAAATGGCTTAGAGTTCTACGTTTAGGGGAAAAGTTCGAACTAAATGTCGTGCCGCACCCTTAGTTGAATCCACTTACCCAAAGAACTGAAAGTAAGGGCTGTAGTGGTGATGTCATGTAATTGGGGTTTGTGATTGGTTGACCAGATTAAACTTGATCAGACCTGATGCTGACTAGAGGAACAACAAAAATCATAAAGACTTGGAAAAAGTGAAAATATGCGAGCCGAGCCCTTCCTCAGTGCAAAGGCCAGACGGGGACAAACAACTGGACAGGACGTATTTACCGGCTCGTCTAATTATTGACTGGAGTCCTTGCAGGCTGAAGGTCATGTTCGTTTAAAGGACATAACGAAAGATTAACAACACCATGATGAAAACTAAAGGTTGCGTACAAAATTCCTAGTATGCAGATGACTTCAGCTGAACCTCTGGATATCCAGGAGTTATTGAAATTAGCTCTTGAAACTCAGGACCGGTGCGAAAGTTCTTCCTGATCTACAAGAGTCTAAGTGAAGTATTGAAGGTGTTGCAACTTGCTGTTGTGTTTGACTGAAAGCACAGTGTTTGTGGGTGTTTGCGCACATGTGTGTCTCAGCCAATCCGCTCCCTCAGTCAGAGTCGACTCCTCTAAGGAGTCAGTAAACAAGTCGAGGGACACGAGCAATCGATGCGAGTACGCAATCCATCTGTACCTCTGCAAACTTGGCTGTGAGGAAAAGCGCCAATGATGAATCGCTACCTGTTTACAGTAATCCTCATGCATGCCTTATTACGTAGCGCTGCAGGACGAGTTGCTGTGCTCGCTGTGGTCATGTCAACAAGATCAGTCTGTCATCTGTAAATGTGATTGTAGATCTGGAAGAATCGTAAAAAATGTTTCAAACAAAACTTTCAATGTAACACTAGCCAGCCAGCAACACTCAGGCGATAGTAATTCAGACGATGATCTCAGACTTTTAAAAGATACTCCATATTTGTTCTAGTTCATAATTTTCACGTTTTATTAGTCAGATTTTGTAGATCTCTTTAAAAAAATATGATCATGGGTATAGCTGTAAGTGCAGCGCCTGTAGCGTTAATTCGGCTAATGTGCTAAATCAAACAAATCAAAACTTGATCATTTAACTGGAAACATTAAGTCGTTATTCAGCAAAGTAAGTCGTATGTAGACGGTTCTCATTGTCAGAAGTTGCAGACATTTGAGTAAATGTTTTACTTTTTTCTTTCTTAATTAAGTAACATTTTGACACTTCAGCTCCGCTTTCACGTAAGAATGATTTCTCAACATTTGCTCCACCCGTGATTGGATTGTAAGCTGGAGGTTGGAGGGAAGGACTTGAGCAATGACGCATAACTGAGAGGTCAAAGACCCTGTTTGGTTTTTTAAATATTTGCTCTTTCACTCCACTCTCAGTGAGTAAAGTCAGTCTAATCAGAGTCTCGCACCATGTCACCCGTGAGCTCGCTCTGCAGGGGCGTGCGCCTCTTGGCCCAGCATCATGTGGCGGCTCTGGAGAGCTGCTCGGTCCTGTGTTCATCGCGTTCATCCTCATCCTCGTCTTCATGCTCATCCTCGTTGCACGTGCCTCCTCCTGCCTGCATGCTGCGCCCGCTAGAGGTCCCGTACCGGTACCTGTTCGGACCTGGACCGTCTAACGTGTCACCCCGTGTGCTGGCCGCCAGCGGGAGACCCATCATCGGTCACATGCATCCAGAAACATACGAGGTGAGAACCTCCATTTGTCTTATTGGAGCAGTGTTTTTTTGTTTTTCTAAATACACACTAATCTCATTTTCTGCTTTGCTGTTGTTGTAGATTATGAATGAGATCAAGGAAGGGATCCGCTACGCCTTTCAGACCTCTAACCATATGACCCTGGCGATGAGCGGCTCGGGTCACACGGCCATGGAGTGTGCGGTGTTTAACACGGTGGAACCAGGAGAGAGCGTGCTGGTGGCTGTCAACGGCGTGTGGGGAGAGCGCGTGGCTGAAATCGCAGAGAGAATGGGTACCACTTTAATTCAGGCTATTACTGCACATGGGGGGTGAGAGACAGGAGGAAAATATTATACTGTATCACATGACATTTGACAATATCAACATAGTGATAGTGATAGTAGTAGTTTGATCACAAAATAGCAGCAAAAAAAAATTTTAATGTGAAAAAATGTGAAAATTTCTGTCATATGTTTATTTAATGCTAACTTTTAATGCTAAAAAACTAATTTTGCATAATTTTTATACAATTTAACAATACACTCTCCAAAGTTAACCTAGCACAATTGGAGGACCGCTTACATTGAGTGGCTACCTTTAATTACCTTAAGTTTAATTAAGGTAAATCATTTCTACATTAAAATCCGCTAGACCACGCCCACACCGTCCCGCGTAAAAAAAATTAATACAAACATACTTAAAGGTACAAACCAGCAACAAGCAAAAGTTTGATTGCGCTCCTGTAGATGCTGTAATGAGACTCATATTCGGGTGTAGATGTAGCAATAGAAATACCATATTATCAGGGTAACTGTGCTGATTTGATTTGTATTGTTATTCTGTATCATGTATCATGATTTTATAAATATCCCGATTCTGTATAAATGTTTTAAGATTTTGTTTCATTTCTAAACAAACTTAGCAAATGATTCGCTCTTACCACACATGAAGCTGTGCTGCCTGCCAATGTGTGAAGAGATTAGAGTCCGCCACCTGCAGGATTCTAGAGGAACAGCAACATCGATTTTGTAGTCAGTGTGGCAATAGGTCTTGCTACGCGAAAGAATCGTAATACGTAACGGAATCGATTTTTTCACCCCATCTGTAGTAGATTGTCTTCATGAAATTTTACAAATTCACAACTGGGATCTGTTTATGTTAAATTATCAAAAAGGAAATTAATTATTAGATATGTAGATATAATATTTCTAAATGAATTAGGTCTAAATATAGGTGAAGATGAAAAGTAAATTATTCTTTAATCATTCTATGAAAATTGTTGTATTTTAAGATTTGGACATTTTCATAGATTATAAGGTGTCACCTCATGGCCTCTTTCAGTCTTACCACTAGGGCAGTGCCTCTAAAACCATAAATGCAGATACAAAGCTACACATTAAATCTTAGATCGATTATTTTACATAGAGTTTGGGTCGTATCTCTGTGCCTAATGTTTATTTAGTGGCTTGTAGTTTCTCTGTGAAAAAGATGTGATGTTTAGAACTATGTTTAGAGGAAACCTGGCGTCTAGACGGCTCTGGACTGTCTGGTCACCTGCCTGCAAACACTCTCTTGAACTTTTCTGCCTATAAACATTTTTTATAGGGAACAAAAGAGTAAATAAAAAAATAATAACCATGCATACTTAAAAATTGTATTATGTTCTGTAACATTCCATCCACAGGGGAAACGTTTCCATTAAAATCGTAGAAGTTTGTAACAATTTTTTAAAAGAGTAATTGTAGAAACATTTGACAAGTAGTGTGTTTGTGTGTGTCAACTACATATAATATTCAACTACATAAAGAGTAAACTAAGATAATCCTATAAGAATTCCTGTAATAAAGTACTATAATAATAATCATAATAATAAATGAGAATCAAAGAGTGATGTAATCATGATAAACCTACGTCTGCATTTAAACAGGTGCCAAAGTTCACACTGTGGTTAAAGCTCCTGGTGGATATTTCACAAATGAAGAAATTGAAAAGGTAAAAGCATCTACATTCTCTCTCTCACACACAGTTAAAGGTTCAGAGATTTAATGCATGAATGATTAATAGAATCACTGTTCATGTTGTGTGTTACATCACAGGAGATTTCCAAACACAAACCCGTCCTGTTCTTCCTCACACATGGAGAATCCTCAGCTGGTCTCGCTCACCCTGTAGACGGCTTCGGAGACATCTGCCGCAAGTGAGGACGCTCACACACACACACACATACACACACATGCACATTACTATCACCATGGCTAACGACATGATAATGAGAGCAGCAGAAATATCGTCTCCTCCAGCCTAGTGCGTCTACACTACATGATTTGAACCCATTCTCAGCTACTTACCGCAGTTACTATTCCCTGCTAACGCTCTTGCTCCTACCGTACTTTAAGTGGTTTAGCCACACAGTCACTGAGCTGATACCTGCTTAAACGTCCAATTTTTACTATTTCTGCAACAACACCGGTCTCCTTGTGCTCCGACTTCCCCAAAAGTGTGTGTGTTAATGCCTCAGATGAAACATACCTGCGTTTATAACGCATTTTTAATAATGTGCTACTGCTCTTCCAAATGAGATACTGCTGAGCCACTCAACAAGCTGGGGGGAGGAGCTTTTATTATATGATCTTACATTAGAGTGAAAATGTAATCCATTACTAAAGGACAAAAGTTGAATTTTTTCCATGTTTTTTTGTTTCTACTCAAACACTGGAGATGCATGTGCAGCAGTTCGATTACAAGTGAAGTGGTTAGCACAGTGTTAGCGCCTTGTACCTCCAGTATCAGGGGTTTGATTCCCACTGTGTCTGTGTATGGAGTTTCTCCCCCATGCTTGGTGGGTTTCCTCCGGGTAATCCAGAGACACCAAAGACATGCAGATTGGATTAATACTTAATTATTAGGTTAATTACAGTAGGTTGATTGGTGTTCCCAAATTTCCCATAGTGTGTGCCCTGCGAGGAATTGAATTTTTTTAAAGTCACATGACCACATATCGGATATGTACGGGCCGCGTACTGTATGAAAATGACTCGGAACATTACTTTTGTTGTGATCAGAAAGCCCTAAAAAAATTTCGGTGTCACGTTTTTGATGTGCTGTGTGTCTTCAGGTGTTGATTAGTTTTCTATAACAGCAGAAAGACAGACTGGTGAAGCTTCAGCTCTGTGTAACTGCTGAAATGTTAATGGAAGTCTCTTGTTTCTCCTTTTCAGTTTTTTTTTTTTTTTTAATTGTCATTATTAGCAAACTACTGTAGAGGAATAAAACACGTGAGGAAACTTCAGCTGTTACAGTAAACGAGTCTAAACGAGTATACATATTGTCTCACACATTTCATATTCATTTACATCATTTTCTTTTGATTCTGTGAATCTGCTTTGTGACAGTGAGCATGGTTAAGTGGCTATACAAATCAAACTGAACATTGTCAGGGTGGAACGTGTAACTGTGTGTGATTGCAGGTATAACTGCTTGTTCCTGGTGGATTCAGTGGCATCTCTGGGAGCTGCACCTCTCCTCATGGACAAACAGAGTAAATCAGAACATTGGCTTTATAGACATACTTGGGCTGTACCGAAAATAATGCAGAAGTAGGCATAACGTTTTTTATTAACTGATACAAGATGGTGGAGTAACTCTTTCTCTATACAAATGTGCTCCTTAACATAATCTCCATCACAAGCCGAGCATTCGAACACATCTCTCGAATCCTGTTTGAAAATCCACTTTGTTGAGGTTGATGGTCTCCCGCTGAGCTACAGAGACGACACTGTTGAGAAGAGCCATGTGCACAGAGAGATGAAGAGGTTGAAAGAAGGGGAAACCAGCACTGAAGACAAACCATACAGTGGTGCAAATGCACAGCTTCTGCTGGAGATAATGTTGAGGAGGACCTTTGTATAGACGAAGAGTTACTCTACCAACATAAGCAATTCGAACCACCGACATCAGTTATTATAAAAGTCATGCCCACTTTTGCATGACTTTCAGTACAGCCCTGGTGCATATGTGTGTGTATGTGTGTGTGTACTGATTACATATAAAGTTTGTTGTTCAGTGTTTAACATCGTGTATATGTCTCTGTTCTCTCCTCACAGAGATCGATATTCTGTACACGGGATCACAGAAAGCCTTAAACGCTCCTCCAGGAACAGCACCGATTTCATTCAACGAAAGAGCATGGTGAGTGTGTGTGTGTGTGTGTGCGTGTGTTAAAGCCTCAGTTAAAATAGCCCTCAGATAATGCATTTTCATATATCAACCTCTTTTTTTCTTCACTCCTCTTCCAAACACACCATTTCGTGTCTATGCATTCGAGCTCCTGCTGAGCCACACCCCTTCAGAGAACAGCAGAGCTGTCGGCCAAAACATGGTGTTGGTGCTAAAAAGTCTCACCTTGGTGAAAAAGTGAATTTTGAGATAGGATCATATGACATCATTTTTCATAATACTTAATGCTTCTTATCTCCTGATCCATGCTTCACTTTTTTTTGTAAATATACATACACATTTATATTTTTATCAAATAAAAAGAAACACATTTGCGAAATACAGTTTCATGCCCTTTTATGTTTTAGTGTCCGTTACTTTTTTATTATTATTATTATTCAAATTGTCATTCAGATGAAACTTGGCCAATTTAGATTTCACATGAAAAGACGTAAACATAAAAAAGTGCATTATCCTAAAATGCAAAATTGCAACAAGATATTGCAACATGAATTTGACATGGTTATGGACACTACAGATTTTTTTGCTTTTTTAAACTTTTACCACAAACTATTTAAGCAACAATTTTTACAGTTCATATACTTCTAGAAGCTTAAACCAACTTTAATATCAATACTCATGAAGAAATATAATGCAACCACAGGGGGGCACAATCCAGTGTCTTCTTGTGCCAGTCCCAAGTCTGGATAAATGCAGAGGGTTGTGGCAGGAAGGGCATCTGACAAAAAAGATTTGCCAAATCAAATGATGCGAATCATTAAAAGGCCTTCCATACCGGATTGGTCGTGGCCCGGGTTAACAACGACCGCCACCAGGCCTGTTGACCTGCAGGATGCTGGTGGAAATTGGGCTACTGTTGGTTGAAGAAGGAGAATAATAAGGCATGTTCATAGGCAGAGAGAGAAGAGGAAAGGCAAGAGTTTAGGAGTGACAGTAGTAGAGTGACTCTGAATGTTGGGACTATGACAGGGAAGGCAAGAAAGTTGGTTGACATGATGCAGAGAAGGAAGATGGATATACTGTGTGTCCAGGAGACCAAGTGGAAAGGTAGCAAGGCTAGAAGCTTAGGAGCAGGGTTCAAGTTGTTTTATCATGGCATGGATAGGAAAAGAAATGGAGTAGGAGTTATTCTGGAAGAGGAGTTTGTAAGGAATGTTCTGGAAGTGAAAAGTGTATCAGATAGGTTGATAAGTCTGAAGCTGGAAATTGATAGTGCGATGTGTAATGTTGTTAGTGGTTAGGCCCCACAGGTAGGAGTGTGAGTTAGAAGAGAATGAGAAATTCTGGAGTGAGTTAGATGAAGTGATGCAGAGCATCGACAGTGGTGAGAGAGTGGTGACTGGTGCAGATTTTAATGGACATGTTGGGGAAGGGAACAGAGGTGATGAGAATGTGATGGGCAGGTTTGGTCTTCAGGACAGGAACGTAGAAGGACAGATAGTGGTGGACTTTGCAAAGATGATGGAAATGGCAGTAGTGAATACTTTCTACCAGAAGAGGCAGAAACATAGGGTGACATATAAGATTGGAGGGAGAAGCACACTGCATCTTGTGTCGGTGAAGAAGATCAGTGACTGCAAAGTATTGGTAGGGCAGAGTGTAGACAGACAACACACCTTCCAAAGGACAAAGTGGTGGAAGTTGGAAGTGGTGGAAGGAAGAAATGTTGTGCAGTTTTCAGGGAGGAGTTGAGCTCTGGGTGGTCAGGAGGTGCTTCCAGTTGACTAGAGAATTACAGCTAAGGTGATCAGGGAGACAGGTAGAAGAGTACTTGGTGTATCATCAGGAAAGGGAAAAGTGGACAAGGAGACTTGGTGAAACGAGGAAGTCCAGGAGTGTATACAGAGAAAAGAGGCTAGCTAAGAAAAAGTGGGACACTGAGAAGAATGGAGAGTAGACAGGAGTGCAGGGAGATGCAGCATAAGGTGAAGGTAGAGGTGGCAAAGACCAAGCAAAGAGCATATGAGGACTTGTATACTTAGTTAGACAGTAAGGAGGGAGAGGTGGATCTGTACAGGTTGGCAAGGTAAAAGACAGGGATGGAAATGTACTGACAGATGCAAGGAGGGTGATGGAAAGATGGAAGGAGTACTTCAAAGAGTTGCTGAATGAGGTAAATAAAAGAGAATGAAGAGTGGAAGAGGTGACTGTTGTGGAGCAGGAAGTAGCAAAAATCAGTAGGTGGTCAGAAGGTGCTAAAGAGGATGAAGAGTGGAAAGGCTGTTGGTCCTGATGACATAGCTGTGGAGGTATAGAAGTGCTTAGAGCGGTTGCTCTGACTAGTCTGTTTAACAAGATTTTGGAGAGTTAGAGGATCCCAGAAGAATGGAGGAGAAGTGTATTAGTGCCAGTCAGGGCACAGCAAGGAAGCTGTGGCAATTACAGAGGAATAAAGCTGATGAGCCATACAATTAAGCTTTGCAAAACAGTAGTGAAAGCTAGGTTAAGGGCAGATGTGAGCATTTGTGAGCAGCAATATGGTTTCATGCCTAGAAAGAGTACAACAGATGCAGTTTGCTGATGGAGAAGTACAGAGAAGGTAATAGGGAGTTTCATTGTATCTTTTTAGATTTAGAGAAAGTGTATGACAGGGTGCCGAGAGAGGAGCTGTGGTATTGTATGAGTCTGGAGTGGCAGAGAAGGTGGGTCTGCATCAAGGATCTGCTCTGGGCCCCTACTTGTTTGCTATGCTGATGGACAGGATGACAGATGAGGCTAGACAGGGGTCTCCATGGACAATCATGTTTGCAGATGACACTGTGCTTTGTAGCGAGAGCAGGGAACAGGTGGAGGAAAACCTAGAGAGGTGGAGGTGCACACTGGAAAGCAGAGGAATGAAGGTTAGCTGTAGCAAGACTTCATGTGTGTGAATTAGAGGAAACTAAGTGGATCGGTAAGGCTACAAAAAGCAGCAAAGAGGGTGCACTTAGGGTCACCGGTCCAGAGCAACAGAGAGTGTGGAAAGGAGATGAAGAAGCAGGTACATGAAGGTTGGAAATGGGTGGAGAAAAGTGTCAGGTGTGACGAAAGAGTATCAGCGAGAATGAAAGGAAAGGTGTACAAGACAGTGGTGAGACCAGCAACGCTCTACAGCTTAGGGACGATGGCACTAAAAAAAAGACAGGAGGCAGAGTTGGAGGCAGCAGAGATGAAGATGTTTGAGGTTCTCTTTGGGAGTAACAAAGATAGATAGGATCAAGAATGAGGGACAACTCATATTAGATGTTTTGGTGATAAAGTCAGAGAGCCCAGATTGAGGTGGTTTGGACATGTTCAGTGGAGAGATTGTGAGCATATTGGTAGAAGGATGCTGAGGTTAGAACTGCCAGACAGGAGGACTAAAGGAAGACCAAAGAGGAGATTTATGGATGCAGTGAGAGAGGACATAAAGTTAGTTGGGGTGAGAGAAGAGGAAGCAGAATCAAATCAGCACCAATACTGTGTTTTGGTCACGAGCAACAAGCCGGATAAGGGGACACATTAGCGGGGGGAATATAATTGCCATGTTTAAAACCAGGCAAATGCTAAATTAGAAAAAGGACAAAAATGACTAGGATGTTTTTTTTTTTTCATTTCTTTACTTTTTGAAAAAAAGTAAATTTTGTATAATATTTAATTCCCTTTAATTCTCACTTACCATACAGTTATCCACTAACAAGCTGAAAAACAACACACATGGAATAATTTGTAAAGAACTGTAAGTTTTGTAGTTACCTGATAAAGTTTTTTCTTCTTCCTGTGATCGCAGTCAGAAGATGTTCAACAGGAAGACGAAGCCGGTGTCCTACCTGCTGGACATGACTCACCTGTCCAACTACTGGGGGAACGACAGTCAACCTGCCCGAGTGTGAGTGTTCAGTAAAAACCTCATCATGAGCTAGAAACGTTAGCTTCAGGCTTCAGAAGAGTCAGAGTGTGCTGTGTGTTCCTCTGTGCCGCAGGTATCATCACACCGGCCCCGTGTCCGGATTCTTCGCCTTGAGAGAGAGTCTTGCCATCCTCGCAGAGAAGGTCAGTCTCAGTGAAGAGGGTGTGGCGTGGTGTTTCCTTGTGTCCTGCTAACCAGCCATGCCGTAGTATATACAGTTTATACTATAAGTAGACAGTCAGTCTTGAGGATGTTCTGTTCTTTCCTCCAGGGCCTGGAGAACTCGTGGAGACAACACAGAGAGGTAGCCGTGTATCTGTGGAAGGGTTTAGAAGATCTCGGTCTTAAACTCTTCGTCAAGGATAAGGTGAGGTGTTCATTCGTGATTTTATCATCATTTAACATCTTTACCATGACGTCGATCACGTTACATGTTTCTGTTTAGGATCTGAGGCTGCCGTCAGTCACCACCATCGCCATCCCTGAAGGTTACGACTGGAAGGAGCTTCTAATGTACATGATGAAACACCACCAGATAGAGATGACAGGAGGCCTGGGGCCATCCATTGGCATGGTGAGGAGAACGCCTTTACTATGTGAAGTAGCCAAAATCACATATACGATTTTACTGGTAAACTAATCAATTAATGCCATGTTACACTAATTAGGGGTGATGTTAAGCTGATCGAAGGTAACTTATTCTGACTTTTTTTAAAGCAACAGGCTTCACAAACCTACTCTCTAGTGTTGAGATTGAATGGTAAAACCCAACACTACCGACATCTGTATGTCCTAGGTAATGCGAGTGGGGCTGATGGGCTACAACTGCAGCACGTTTAACGCCGATAAAGCTCTGGCAGCCCTGGCCGACGCCCTGAAACACTGCAAAAAACACAAGGCGTAAACGACAAGGCGTCAGGCTCAACTACAAGACAGCTGTGTGGATGGAAAAATGCACCACAGAAGACTTTATAACTTAAAATCTAAAGTGTAAACATGTGATTCAGTACTTTACGATGCTTTAGCAAGGACCGTTTGTGTAAGGTTTGATCGCAGGCTATTGAAATGACGTAAAAGAAAATGTACAGTAAACTAAAATAAATTGCTTTTATTATTCTAAATGTCCATTCCGAGCACTCGAGTCTGTACTCAACTACAATTCTGAGCTTTTTTTTTGGTGGGCGGGTTTTATCAAGGATGAGCTAAAAAAATGTCTGACTTTCCTAACCAGTGTAGCTCAAAAGTTTCTTTTTCGCTTCTCAAAAATAGTGTGTAAGATTTAAGACTCTGTTTATGACTCTGAGCAGATAAAGGGGCGGAGTGAAGGTTTACTGGGGGCGTGTCTGTAGCATGACTGACAAGACATGTAAACATGAAGTCTAGTAAGGTTTGAAATGATTTTTATAAAGCATATTATAGTGTGGGTGGCAGGCTTCGTACTGTCGCATTGTCTGAGTACATGAAGTTTGCATGTTCTCCCTGTGCTTGGTCGGTTTCCTCTGGGTACTCTGGGTTTCCTCCCACAGTCCAAAGACATGCAGGTTTTGGCGTTCCCAAATTGCCCGTAGTGTGTGAATGTTGACTGGAGGTCTTACCACGGTTGTACAAAATGGGAATAAATACAACGGTCACCACTGGCCTCCACGGTCCCTAGCTGGACTACAGAGGCTTCTAGTTCGATGGATGGATGGATGGATTATAGGGTGTGTTTCTATTGCACTAAACGTTTAGATAACTGGAAGTGGGGCAAGGGTGAGCTAAATACACTGTATATACTTTTATGTTTAACCAAGTTCTAGAGAAATTCTCAAACATTATTCAGAAGCAATGAGGGTGTTTATCAAGGTGTATATAAATTAAATACATTTCTTTATTGCAAAGAAAGATGGATTTATAATGTCAAATGGCCACCTAGTGGCTTCTGTGGAATTTTCACAATAATCCAAACAGACAATGACGTGTTCAGTCTCACTTTACTCACTTTGTAAATTCAAGAAAAACCGACCAACAGCTAAGAGACTGAAAGAAAAAGCTGAACTGAAACTTAACACTATATCAGCAACATTGATCCGAAATCAAACTTTAGCATTTTACCTATGCAACAAACAAACTAAGACAAACCAGCTATAACTATAATCTTAAAAAAAACATAAAACATCAACAAAAAAATGACCTAAATCAGATCAGTTCTTCAAACTGCTAAATGTGTGTATATAAACCAGTACTTGTGTCAGAACTTTTCATATTAGAAGCACGTGTTTATATTCTCCTCACGGACCCAGATGTGGAGGCTGATGATGCAGTACACATGTAGGTCCTGCATCCACACCAGGATCATCTTCAGCTTCCCGTGGGCGTCCTCACACCACAGCACAAACTGTTCGCCTTCATAGTTGTCACACATCGTATTGAATTGATGGGGGACAATGGCAGCGGATGTACTGATGCACCACACCGGCTTCCGAGCCTCATTTAGCACCGACACGGTCATCATGCAGCAGTTCTGATCGCAAATAAAACACCATGACTTAAAGATAACCATTGAGGAAAATGAAATACCCACAGGCACTGATATGGCATTTCAAACACAGCTCAATTCCAAAAACACAAATGTATTTCATGTACATCATAAAACACAGAACATCTTTATACCCCAATCAGCCATACCATTAAAACCACATGAAGTGAATAACAGTGATGATCTTGTTAGGGACCTTGTCTAGGAATGGGATATATTAGGCAGGAACTGAACAGTCAGTTCTCAAAGTTGGTGGAACCAGGAAAAATGGGCAAGTGTAAAGACTTTAACATCTATCAGGTTGTCCTGTATACACGACTGAGTCAGAGCAGGTTTTGAGGTATGTTACCGGTACGCAATGGTTACTCACTCACTCACTGTCTATACCGGCTTATCCTATTCAGGGTCGCGGGGACCTGGAGCATATCCCAGGAGGCTTAGGGCACGAGGCAGGGTACACCCTGGACAGGGTGCCAATCCATCACAGGGCACATACACATACACACACTTGTGTATGCCAATTAGCCTGTGGGAGGGAACCGGAGTACCCGGAGGAAACCCACCAAGCATGGGAAGAAGACGGGAATCGAGCCTGGCAGGAATTGAACCCGGATCCTGGAGGTGCTAACCACTACACGACAGTGCTGAAAAATTCAATTCAATTAAATTTGATTTGTATAGCACTTTTAACAATCGTCATGAAAAGTGTTCCAAGGAAGGACAACCGGTGAACCCGCGACATGGTTTCACTGATGCTCACTGAAAGCTAGCCCATCTGGTCTGACCCATAGAAGAACACAAATTTGCTGGCTCTGAGTCAGTACACACAGTAAATGACAGTTTTTTGCGTATGGGGCTGCGTAGCTGCAGACCGGTTAAGATGCTCATGTTGACCCGTGTCCACCACCAGAAGCTCCTACAATGGGCAAGTAATCATCAGAACTGGACCACGCAGCAATGGAAGAAGGTGGCTTGGTCAGATGGATCACGTTTTCCTTTGCACCAAGTTACACCCTTTAATGGAAACGGTGTTCCCTGATGGCAGTGGCCTCTTTCAGCAAGATAATACACCCTGGCATGCTGCACACATCGTTCAAGAATGGTTTGAGGAACACGACAAAGTTCAAGGTGTTGACTCGGATCCGGTTTGATCAGGCATCTGTGGGACATGCTGGACAAATGTCCAAGGCTTCACCTCACACCTTGAGTAAGATTTTAAAGGCATAACATCCAAGTGCCAGATATCACAGCTCACCTTTAGAGGTCTCTTTGGAGGCACAAGATGTTAACCATGGTGTTTAATGTACTGTAGGCCGATCAGTGGAAGTGCACAATGTTTTATTTTGAATAATCTAGAAGTCCTTCATATGTAAAATGAATGAGGTTGACATTCTAAGTTTAAATACATTGAATTTTCACTCAGAATAAGCTACTTATAACAGCTATCGAGTTTATTTAGTTAACATTACAGTGTTACCTTGATGTCTCCCCACAGCTTGTCGGTCTTCCAGGAGAAACTGATCTCATCTGGAATCAGAGTGTGTTTCTGAGAAATGCTGATTTTGACAGGTTGGAGGTACACAAATCCGCTATGGATCTTGTCTGAAGAGGACAGAATATAGATTTAGTTTTAAAGTCAGATGATTACTTTTATGTCGGTCAAGGTGTTCAGGTAATTTTGAAAGTATAATAACGGGTAAGGAAAACCCAACCTTCAGCTTAAGAAAAGCTGAAGACCCTGGTAAATGACTAGAGAAAGGCCTACGTGCTACTGCAGCTCTGTTTATCTCCAAAGAGAGGGCTGTTTTTTTTTTTCATTGTTAGGAAAGTAAAATCACAAATGACACTATAGTTTTTTTTTTTTTCAAACTTGTTTCCAAACAAGTTTGGTGCAACACAAAAATGTTCCCTGTCTCCCGGAGACCAAGCTCGAATTATGATGATGCCAGTCCAAGAAAGCAAATTTCTTAGGGATGGAGGGGTGGCATACTCAAGCATGGGTGTCTGATCTCATGTATGTGTTCAAAGGAAAGTGGATAGAGCTAGCAGCTGACTTTGAGTCAACAGTTGGCTTTAACTGCCGACTGAATTGACCATGACTAAATTAGGGGAAAGAAATCGGAAACCCTCCACACAAAGACACAAACTGATTTGAACTAGTGGGATGCCTTATTGTCAAGATGTTCCACTGACTAATGTTCTAACAAGCCCCAGGTTGTCTAGAATGCAGCAGCCAGAGTCCTAACTAAAACCAGAAGATGGTGCAGGCTATTTGGTGGTACCTGTTATACTAAAGATTACAGCAGAGGCCAGATTTAATTTAGTCATTTCCAATTCCTCCTCGTCACAAGGGGGATACCACATTAATGCTACTACTACCACTCAGCCGGGAGGGCCGAAGACTGTCACGTGGTTTCCTCCGAACCACGTGACGCCAGCCGACCGCATCTTTTCGAACTGCTTGCTCACACACCGTTAGGGGCTTTGTAACAGACTCAGAGGACAGCGCTATCCACTCCTTCCGCTTGCATGAGCTCACAGACGCCCCTGATTGGCTATAGAGGCTGCGAGAGGTTACAGTATCACCCGGGAATCAAACTCGCCATCTCCTGATGATAGGGCGAGCACTTTATCACTGCGCCACTCGGAGGCCTCACAGGCACAAATTTTAAAGGCAAAATATTTGGGAGTCAGATCGAAATTTTATATAAAATAACAGTTTTCATAACGTTACCAGTGAGCCCATGTAGCCACACTGATTTAGACCGGACAATCGAAACAAGAGACTTCTAGGTAGTGGTCCTTTGCTAGAATTATCTGGTAATGATGAATGAATCCTGACTGAGATGAGTTGAATATACCTAAGAACACTGATCAACTCATTCTCTGCATTGATGGCATCTGATGAGGAGGATGAGGGAGTTTGGACAGGCAGTGAGAAAATATCAGAGATTGTTTTTGTCTGGCAGATGCACCAGAGGAGATTCTCACAAGATTACAAGATTAAAGATCGCTGCTGTTTTTTTTTTAGGGATGGCCACCACCAGCGACTGCCTGGATGAAACTAGTCTCAAAATACAAACATTAGGCATCATAGTCTTTTCAGTATCCATTTGGTGCCCTGAAATCTATTTCATTGCACTTTTATTTGTTCAACTGCACTTTTCCTCTTATAGCACACAGTTTATGCTTGTACTCAAAAAGTCCGGTTCCTCTCAAGGTTTCCTCCTCATCTTGGGAAGTTTTTGTCTTGCCACCGTCACCTCCATGTTGCTTGTAAGGGACAAACTGATAAAGCTACAAGTTTATGTATTTATTCTCTATTGTTAAAATGAGCAGTGTTCAGAGACTCTACCTTTGGTGCAAAACACTGGTGAGTAACGGCACTTCACTATGTGTCCCCTGGAGTTGTGAAGCAGCATGACCACTGTGTAACCATAAACACAGAAGTCTTCAGGAAGGCAGGTGTGCAAGGGGCTGATCTCTTCTGCTCTGTAGGTGCTGGGGGGTGAAAGGAGGAAAAATATAGTAAAACAAGAGTGGCTTCTGTGTCAGTCAGGCCCAGGTCTAGTGAAGGAGGCGTGGCCTCTGTCAGGCCCAGGTCTAGTGTAGGAGGTGTGGCCTCTGTGTCCATCAGGCCCAGGTGTAGTGAAGGAGGCATGGCCTCTGTGTCAGTCAGGCCCAGGTCTAGAGAAGGAGGCATGGCCTCTGTCAGGTCCAGGTCTAGTGAAGGAGGCGTGGCCTCTGTCAGGCCCAGGTCTAGTGAAGGAGGCGTGGCCTCTGTCAGGCCCAGGTCTAGTGTAGGAGGCGTGGCCTCTGGGTCAGTCAGGCCCAGGTCTAGAGAAGGAGGCATGGCCTCTGGGTCAGTCAGGCCCAGGTCTAGAGAAGGAGGCATGGCCTCTGGGTCAGTCAGGCCCAGGTCTAGTGAAGAAGTAGTTGCCTCTGTAAGTCCCACGTCCACTAAAAGACGTGCAGATTCAGTCTTTACCTGTTTGAAAAAAAAAAACACTGATTTATTGAAAAAAAAGTCAAACACATGGCAGCGTACCAGAACAGAGATCCAAGAACACTTCTCTCCACCAGTTTGTGGTGATGTAAGGTGGACATGATGAAAGCGATTTCCCACGTTCCCTATAGCCAAACATAACAGCAAATACATAAATAAATACCCAACATGGTAAAGAGCTGAGCAAGAAGTTTCCCATTCTATTATAAATGTTAACCATGGCCGTACTCTCCATACTCCCACAGTGATCCCATCAGAGACCTTCAGCAGCTTCACCAAGCTGTCCACCCCGATATGCTTCCACTTCATCTCCTTGCTCACTGTTTTACTGATCAGAGAGCGCCACTGTGGCCTGGCCCAGACACATACACATCATCAGTATCTTTAAATGTCCTTATACCTTCATCTTTTTTTTTTAAAGACATGATGACATTTAATTCTGATTAGGAAAAAGCACAGTGTTGTATATTTATACTGGAAATGACTAAAAGAGCTTGCTCACTTGGCTGGCATGGTAGTAGAGGAACCCAAGACTCCATGAACCTGCATGCTATAAACTTGTTGAATTCGCGGCCACTTGCCGGAGCTCCAGTACACAGCAACTGACGAGTCAAAGAAAACGACCTGAGACTGGCTGTACACAATCTGCTTTCCTCCAAGCTTGCAAAGTGTGAGCTCCCAGACAATCTGCTGACTCCTGCAGCATATACGACTTTCAATTCATGCTCAAGTTGCAAGTACTATTTTAAACAAGAAACCATAAGCAGCATAAACTGCTAACATACATAACCTGTAACATTTTAATATTACATAATAATCAACATAAATAAACATTAAATAACGTTTAATGTTTCAATATTTTGGGGTCGAAGCCACAGTTCATCTCCTTCGAGGAAACTCAAGGAAGACGTCTGACCTGAGGACCTGCTCCGTTAGCTCAGGCATGCCAGTATGCAGGTTCACGTATCTCAGCTCCTTCTTCCAAACCATGTCATCATGGCAACCCATTTCACTGAGAAGCAGCTTCTTCCACACCCTCGCCGGTACATCCTGCAGATCAACTCTGTTAGAGTCTGGCGTCTCACACAGTCCCGATCTCCACTTCCTCCTTCCCATCTCACAGGTGTATAACTCGTACCACATCACACTGTAGGACACACAGCACAGGGTTCAAAACCTCCCTCCTCCTCTCCATTCGTCTCTACACAAAAAGAAAAAAAATCATCTACTTGTCATTTGCCAGCTCATAAAACTGTCGGTTAACAAAGCCAACGCAGAAGAGAGACGGCGCATCCAAATAGGAGAAAATCTTCAGAATGATCTCAGGGGGCAACCTGGGAATGAAATGAGATATTACAGTCCACTTGTCTGCAAGGAGTAAGGGAATCGTTCAAGCCTGACCTCTTAAAGATATTTACCTTTTAAAATAGTTTTCCATGCAGGCGGAGTCAAAGTGTGGCATGGAAACTGTAGAGTGTGATGTAGGCGGTTTGGTTTTATCATCCCTACATCTTAAAAAAAAAAAAAAACAGATGTAAACATCAAATATCAGGGAAAATGTCCCACAAACACACTGACCCTATCCTATAACCGCAAACACCCTACCCCACGCTACTTTTTTTGCAAACATTTTAAAAAACATGTAAATGAAGTAAAACAGTACAAATAGACATTAAACCTCACTTAACATTAATTTATGATTCCTCTTGGAATCATAAATTCCGCTTTAAAAACCAAACTGAATGCGGCTCCCTTTTCTTCCTGCTACCGTCCTTGGTAACATTCTTGTGACGGATGGTGCTTTGATGTTTTCACTAAATCTTGCACATAATGCAAAACACCCACAAAGAAAATCTATAGACACACTTCGCTTCCCTATCCACAGATGCAAGTTTTGAACGGCTCTCGGACGTGCGTGCACCTTAGCTGGTGTTAGGTTCTTGTTCGGTCGGATCCCGAAAATGCTTCATATGTCGAGGCAAAATTTCAGTTCTTAAGGAGAAAAATCTTAAAGCGTTCATATGCCAAGGTACGACTGCATCTCAAATTATTTCAGCATTTTATTTCGAGTTTAAGTAAATCACTATTTGTACAGTATAAACACAGTTTATCTGTCTGTCTAGTTCAATACACGTGTGGGAAAGACTGCAGACTTGACAGTTGTTCAGAAAATTAATGAAGTGTGATAGGACTAGAAGGTGCACAGGCAACAGGGATGACCACAGCCTTAAGAAGATAATAAAGCAAAGCTGATTCAAGACCTTGGGAGAGCTTCACAAGGAGTGGAGCCTAAGCCTAGAGCCTGGGGCTGGGGTCAGTGCATTAAGAGCCACCATGCACAGACATCTGCAGGAAGCAGGCTACAATCCACCCCTGAACCAGAGACAACATCAGAATAGTCTTACCTGAACTAAGGAAAAAAGAAATTAGATCGTTGCTCAGTGGTACAAAAAGCCTTTTTTTTTCAGGTGAAAGTAAATTTTGCATTTCCTTTGGAAATCAAGCCATCGGAGTCAAGGGTAAGAGTGGAGAAGTTGCTTGAAATCCAGTCTGAAGTTTCCACAGTCTTAATTTAAGGTGTCATGTCATCTGCTGGTGTTGGTCCAGCACCTGCCCACAGTGCCAAACCCACAACTTACTGGTTTGATGACCACAATATTACTGTGCTTGAGCCAACTCACCTGACCTGAACCCCATAGAGAATCAAAACAGATGAGCTAAATGCTGCTATTAAAGCAACATGGTCTTCAATAACCCCTCAGGAGATCGCCTCCATGCCATGCACCACTGATGCAGTAATTTGTGCAAAAGGAGCCCTGAGCAAGTATTGAATGCATAAATGAGCATAATTTTACACAGTCAGTGATGATTTGAGGTGCAACGTGCTGGTGTTACTCCACTGTGGTTTGTTATAAGTACAAGGTCAACTCAACACAGCCGTCTACCAGGAGAGTTTAGCGCACTTCCTGCACCTATCTGCTGACAAGCTTTATGGAGATGCAAATTTCCTTTTCCAGCAGGACTGAGCACCTGTTCACAGTGCTAAAGCTACCGCTAACTGGATGAGCTGAAGGCTGCTATTAAAGCAACCTGGTCTTCAGTAAGGCCTCAGCAGCGACACAGGGAATCGCAGCACTGACGCAGTAATGAACGCATTCATTTTTAAACTTTTTGTTTTTCACACAAGCATGAAAATCCTTGAAATAATAGATTTTACATGTAATTAATCTAGACTTTATGAGAGCAGGTGAGGTCGTGCTGGAGCACGTAGCTAGGTGAGGCTACCTCCTGCTCCTCCTCCTGCTGCTTCTGACTGCAGGTTTTTTCTTTCTGCTTCCTCCTGAACTTGCTTCATGTCTACAGGAGGGACTCATGTCTAATCCCTGCCTGTGACTCAGCAACACGTCAGCACCTCCTGTAGCCATCCAGGAACACACCTGAGTTCGTTTTACACGACAAACGCGCTCAATTAGCTCAATTAGCTCAGTATTGGGAAGCAGTCGCTCGGCCTTGGACTGGTCCATGTGGGGGGGGTGTTATATCTTTAAATATCACGTATTAAAGCGGTTATAAAACAATAATAATCCACACTAACATGGTAGGTAAGTAAATTTTATCCAAACAACAACTATGAATTATATCTTTATAAAATAAAAAGAAGTAATTTACTCCACTTCCGGTCCCTCCCCCCCCCCGTTCTGCGGCGTAGTGGAATGATCCGTTTCTATAGCAACGCAAGAACGGTTAAATCGTAAGGTTTCATTTTTTTGTTGTTGTTGTTGCTTTTTTGTATGATAACAAATTAAAATCATAATAGTATTTTTTACTGAGGTAGAATAACGTATATATAAATAGGATGTCAATGATTGGGTTGTCTTTTTACCGTTTAGTTAGTAGACAAAGAAATACATTTCCCATAATTCAATTCGACAAAGTGGGCGTGGACTTCCGGGATAAGTTGCAAGGTTGTTATAAGCACAACAAAACTAACAGGGCGGCGGTGAATTAAGTGCTTTATGTTATTTTATTCTATTTATTTCACTCGATTTCGTGTCTCAGACATAAGAACACAAGTTCAGTCAGGATGTCGGGTCAAGTCGTTGAATCTGGTGAGTATTTCCGGGTTATATTTTAATGTTTTTAATGTAATTTTGTTTAATCAAACTTGTGAGAGGAAGTTAGAACTTGTTTGGTCTAATTAAAGCTAATGTTTGCTAAGACTTTTATATACCTAACAAAGGTTAGTATTTGTGTTACATTATACATGGTTATTCTAACGACCGGAAGTCGTTAGAAGTCGACAGATGACGTCATATGTGCAATTTCATAATTTATTGCATTTCATGCATGGTTATTTGCATATCAAACCGTGTTACATAAAAGGGGAAAGTTTTACTGAATGCGCTTAAAATTAGATTTTTTTTGTCACAGCGACATCTAGTGGTTATTATAAATTAATGCAGTCGTTCATTGAAATGGTCTTAGCCCCCTGAATAAGCTTTCATCATTTACATATAACTGCAATACAATGTAGAGATATCATTCAGTTATATGTGGGTTTGATTTCCACCTTGGGTTCTGTGTGCATGTTCTCCACGTGCTTGCTGGGTTTCCTCCCTGTACTCCGATTTCCTCTCACAGGCCAAAGACGTGCAGATTAGGCTAATTGGTGTTCCCAGATTGTCCGTAGTGTGTGAATGTGTGTGAATGTTGAATGGTGGCCCTACCACAGTCATAAAAATGGAAGTAAATACAACAGTCATGAACCGTTATAAATGCTTCCCAGAACATAATTAGCAGATACAACTCAATATCAACTGTTCAAAGGAAACGATTTTATCTATATGTATTTTGGATAAACTCCTTCAGCATTGTTTTACAGTGTGAAAAGAACATTAGGGAACATTCCACCATGAGGTTGGAAGGTCTGTGACATAATAAAGACATGATTGTGCAGTTTTAACTCCTCCCTTAAACCCAACATATATAGTTTAGCGGGTAAATATTTAAAGCTATAAAACCAGTTAAACTGTACGTATTCTGAAGCACAGAATGAAACTATAAACGTCATCGTCACGTGGTGTCGGCCATGTAACCTATGCTCTGACATGGAGTATCGAAAGAATATCACTCAAGTTTTTAAAAAAATTATAGATTTCTATCAAGAGTGCAGATAAGAGACCTGAAGGAAAAGGTGAAGGAAAATTTAATAATTTTTTTATTAGTGTGCTTATGATTAGATGACCTATGAGGCATCATTCACCCTGTAAACTTCTCCAGTTATAATGAAAAATTCTAAGATTTTTCACTTTCTAAGATTTTTCATTCTAAGATTAAGTTTACCCCTCTTGTCTGACCCTCGGCAGTGGGTTTGAACCCGGCTGTGCGCCCTCTGGACTGGCTCTTGGGGACGTGGGAGTCGGACGAGCCCGGGCAAGGCTCCTTCCCCACCATCAAACCATTCCGCTACAATGAGACGCTGTACTTCACACACGTCGGACAACCAGTCATCAACTTCATGTAAACCAAATAGCACAATTCACTAATAATAATAATAATAATAATAATAATAATAATAATAGAAACACCATGAGATCACAGTCACATGATGAGGTCATTTGTCTTCTCAATTCCTCATCAAACATCTATCTTGGAATATTCTTACAGTGGGCAAAATCTGTTATATCACTGCATTTACAAAATATATACAGTACTGTGCAAAACTCTTGGCTCCCCTGATTTCTTTATATTGTGCTTTCAAAGAGTCAGACACTCTTATACAGCATTTTTCATGTAGCCTTGAGGAATAGTTCTCCAGGTCTCCTGAACGACATTGTCACTCCAGTCCCTGTACCTGAGCAGTTACAAAGAAATGATTTAGTTTCACTCACTCACTCACTCACTCACTCACTCATCATCTATACGCTTAATCCTGTATTCAGGGTCACGGGGAGCCTGGAGCCTATCCCAGGAGACTTAGGGCACATGGCAGGGTACATCCTGGACAGGGTGCCAATCCATCGCAGGGCACAGACACACACACACTTACACACTCATTCACACACTACGGGCAATTTGGGAAAGCCAATTAGCCTAACCTACATGTCTATGGACTGTGGGAGGAAACCGGAGTACCCGGAGGAAACCCACCAAGCACGGGAAGAACATGCAAACTCCATGCACACAGAGACGGGAATCGAGCCTGGCCGGGGATCGAACCCGGACCCTGGAGGTGCAAGGCGACAGTGCTAACCACTACACCACCGTGCCACCTGATTTAGTTTCATTCATGCATAAATAAACATTTAACTTCATGTATGGTTGAAACAGACGAGAGGGGGAATGAGGTCGATGCATTTGATACATACACCACATTTTTTTATTCTTTAGGCACTTTGCATTTCTTTAACTTAATCTACATCATTTCATTTAAGTTCATTTGAAGAAATGTGGGGAGAGTCAAGACTTTTGCACAATTCTCTCTATATAGATATATATTTTTTGATATAACAGTACACATTGCGCTATTCACTCATTCAAGTTTTGTTAAATGAGCTGTTGCTATAGAAACAATACCATATTTATTTAAATGATCCTTTTTTTACCAATCAGAATCCAGTCTGCAGGAGCGTTCTGGTATAAAATGCTTCAGTGTTTTCTCAGGTTTAACGCGTCTCACAGCGAGAGTAACAAGCCACTACACAGAGAGACCGGTTTCATCCGGATTCAGCCGGACACCAAAAACGTAGCCTTCATCATCGCTCAGAACTCAGGTGTGGATCCTGTTCGAAGATTCTTAATTGATTGCATTTCAGCTGCAAGCTACTGACAGGGCAGAACTGACACACAGGTTTATTGAGAACTTTGTAAAACTTTTTGTTAATTTGTTAAAATGTCTATAATGAACCACAGAAAAACTAAACAATTCAGTGTTTCAAACCAAACCATGAAATAAATCAGGTATAAGAATGTAGGTGATTAAAACTAAAGCAATCCACCTTGCAGTGACTTCTCCTCTCCTGCAGGGGTCTCCAAAACACCACTAACAAGCACAAAGGTTCATAGATTATATACTGTACAAAATTAGCTGCTTATGCACAGACCATACACATACCATGGGGAACCGAACCTTCTGCTCAGTTACACCACAGCTCTGGATGTTCATCGCCTTCCTGTTCATACAGAGCCTGGACTCGTTTAAAGCCAATCTGAAGACCTTTTTATTCAAGAAAGTTTACAATTGTCGATGTGGTTATAATTGATTGTTTTATACCTCTTCTATTTTTCTTTTTCTTTAATGTTACCACTTTGAGATTTAATGAATGAAAAGTGCGTTACAAATAAAATGTATTATTATTATTATTATTATTATTATTAATAACTACCACTGTTATTCATCAGCACGCTACATGTTCCATGGGTATGGGTCACGGCCTGATCACCTGTTAAGATGGAATGAATAAATAAAATAAAAGCAGAGATTGAGTTTTCT
Source organism: Clarias macrocephalus (assembly GCA_011419295.1). Classification (NCBI taxonomy): domain Eukaryota; kingdom Metazoa; phylum Chordata; class Actinopteri; order Siluriformes; family Clariidae; genus Clarias; species Clarias macrocephalus. Next base: position 33,623 of record JAAGKR010006603.1, read on the forward strand.
AGTTTGAGATTGCAACACTTAGTTTTACACCCTGAATTAAGAGTTTTTTAGCAGCACCATAGTGGACACATCAAGAGCTACAAGCTGCATGATGTGAGCATCAGTTTTTAACCTGTATGTTTCACCTTCCTGCTCTAAAGCTCTGCATAGGTTTATATATATATATACAATTTTTTTTAGGACTAGTAGAGATTGAGGAAGGTGAGCTGGACGGACAGAAACTCACTCTGCAGAGCCGAGCTTTGGCCAGGACATCTTTTGCCAAGCAGCCGTTCGTCCAGCAGGTCCGTCATCTCAATCTCTTCTGAAGGAGGAGATCCAACTTATTTTTGTACAGCTGTATTTTGTAACATTTATTTTATTTATTTTTTTTTTTATTTTGCTGTGTGATCAGATCTCCAGGGTCATCCAGCTGAGATCAGATGGGAGACTGGAGCAGACGGTGTGCATGGCGCTGGAGAACCAGCCCCTGACCCAGCACTTACACATCACCTACCGGCGAATTTCCTGATCCCTGAAGAACCCTAAACATCACACACACACACACACACACACACACACACACACACACAATTCTGATTCATTTACACTATTATTTTTCTTTGATCAGTTAGCTTCAGATGATGTATAAATCTACCTCTATTTCTTATCAGGACTAAAAACAAAAGTGGTGGACAGGCCACGCCCATGAGCGAGTTTTTCACTTGCTAGCATTGACGTAGGCTTAGCATTTATTATCTCAATGTGGAAGGGAACTGTGGTGTTTAGGGTCATAGTTGATAAAAACCATGTACTTGAACTGACTAAGAAGTTAAACATGATCATTATTGTGAATTGTGTGTGTGAGTAAATGTCAATAAATGCAGTCAGACAGCAGAAGCATGCACTTTATTACTTATTATAATGAGTATTGGACGTCTGTCTCACTGATGTGGAAGTTACAGTCATCTCTGAACACGAAGAATACCCATCC
>JAAGKR010006604.1:0-20090 GCA_011419295.1 Clarias macrocephalus
AGGCAAGAGAGCTGGATAAGCTAAAGCAGTGAAGCACCGCTGCATCGATATCAGCAGACAGTCAAATAGCATCAAGTAGAAAAGCATTAATTACTGACAATGTACACCAATAAGTAAATGAAAAACCTCTCTACTATATGAAATCTTGAATATCACTGAAGGACACAATAATTACAAAGATAAGGCTAATGTGATAAAGAAATATTCAGCATTCTGTAGTTAAGCGTGATGTCAAACCCATGTGTTTCATCCATATGGCAACACATATATACAAATTCAACAAAATATAAGATGTGTACAGTGAGCATATTTATCAACATTTATGACCAATTTTTAAGTGGAAATTTTGGTGTTCTATCAGCAGGTAATTTTTCTTATGACTACAAATAAATGCTGAAATTTGACAAAAATTAACAACTGAACAACATTTTTACACTTAAAATTTAAGTCAAATATGTCTGGAAATATTCTAACGCATTTTATAGTTGGTTTGCTATTATCTTTTCATGGAAGATGATTATTCAGATTATTCAGGTTCAAAATAAACATGTATTTGAGGTTTTTCTTAAATTCTTATTTTAATCTCTTTTGGAGGGGGGAAAAATTTTGGAAAAAAAGTAAAAATTCCGGAAAAAAAAAAGTCAAAACCTTGAGGGGGAAAAAAGGAAATTCTAAGATTAAAGTCAGCATTCTGAGGAAAATAGTATAATTCTAAGATTAAAGTCAGCATTCTGAGGAAAATAGTATAATTCTAAGATTAAAGTCAAAATTCTGAGGGAAAAAGTATAATTCTAAGATTAAAGTCAGAATTCTGAAAGAAAAAGTATAATTCTGAGATTAAAGTCAGAATTCTGAGATAAAAAAAGTATAATTCTGAGATTAAAGTCAGAATTCTGAGATAAAAAAAAGTATAATTCTAAGATTAAAGTCAGAATTCTGAGGGAAAAAGTATAATTCTAAGATTAAAGTCAGAATTCTGAGGGAAAAAGGTATAATCCCGAGATTAAAGTCAGAGTTCTGAGAAAAAAGTATAATTCTAAGATTAAAGTCAGAATTCTGAGAAAAAAGTATAATTCTGAGATTAAAGTCAGAATTCTGAGGGGAAAAAAAGTAGAATTCCAGGATTAAAGTCAGAATCCTGAGATTAAAGTTAAAATAAAATTTTTGAAATATGAGAAAGCAATTATTGGCTCTAATCGTCCTCCGTATATCTTCAAGACATTTTTTGCAGTGTTTTAGTTTGTACAATTAAAATTTCATAACTGTTTTTTTTTTTTTTTGCGACTGATGAAATTAAATATACTGCAAATTATTTGTAGTTGACCTATTTGTAGCTTTAAATCATCCCAATGTTGCAATAATTCTTTTATTTAAAGCTTTTGCATTTATAGACATTACTGTGATAAGGCTGGTAAACTGAAGGCTGGAACTGGTAACCTGAAGCCTCTATTATGTCTGCGGGGTGACCAGCCGCACTTACATGAGTGATGGCGTTCAGAGCGGTGTCTGCGCCAATGCTGAGGTCTGAGCCTGGCACATTGTTGGAGACTGTGGCTGGCACCATGACCATTGGCAAACACAACTCCTCACATGTTCCACGGGCTGCTAACAACTCCAAGATCCCAAGGTAGGCCTGCGGGGTACGGCAGAGCCATGGGTTTAGTGCTGCTCGGAAGTGAGCCGGGTGCAGGGAAGTGTGTTAGGGCAGTGTGCAGGGGGACAAGAGACATGAAAGAGAAGGGAAATGGGATGGAGCCGAGGGAAGAGCCAGGTCTATCACGACGGAGAGCACGACAGGAACAAAGGTACCACTCCAAACACAGGAAAATACATACAGGCTTATAGAGAAGATTCATTCTAATATTAATATATACAGTACATATACAGTATACAGAATATACACACTTTTTCACTATCACACACACACACACACTCAAACTGTAGGCATGTCTGGAAAATGTTTCAATTTCTCTGCAGAGAAGATGGGGTTAGAATAAAAGGCTAGATGTTCACTAGAGACATTCTGCTGCTCATGGTTCTCCTCTTAAATCTGATGATATGTCAATGTTAAAAATCAAAGTATAACAACATTTAAACATTAAAAAAGGTAACTGTGGAAGATGAACCAATGAGGGCAGAATAAAATGATCCACATGTAATGAAGAAAGACAAAACTACTACATCACACACGGAGACGAGATGATTACAGAAACACATCTGTTCGCATCATTCAATATGATTAATATGATAGTAATATTAGATCCTATGATCTAATACTGATAACACTTTATAATAATAAGAAAAAAAAAAGATTCTATTTCATTTTATCTGAGTGTTCTTCCCTTTGAAACGAACATATCTCATCGCTTGGCTTTGAGTGCCGCGTTTTTCTTAATGGTCCCATTTTTATTAAATATCAGCGCGTCATCTCATACGACGCAGGTTGTTATTAATACGCTCGTTCTAATACGTAATTGTTTTAGCTTACCCACAGGGACAGACCTGCTTTACAGAAAGCCTAATACAGAACATAGATACATGAATAGATTAAAGCTACATGTTATTTAACAATGAATACGTAAACCTGTTCTAAAAGGAGGCTTTTAGTTAACATTTATTAAAGGAGTCTCCAGTGTCAGCCATCACAAGGAAAGCTGACTTTAAGGTTTCTTAAAGGGAGACCAAAACAAGAGACTCTTGTGAAAGAATTACTGCAATTCAGGGTTAAATATAACAAAAAATTATGTTTCATTCATTAATTGATGGAAATTATAATCGTTGCCGTATTTCTGTGGTATAAGAGGAATAAAGCACTTCAGCACAAGCTGTTACATCAAAATAATCGACTTCAGGGTAACACCAAAGATCATGTTGCTGTGCTATTTTATGTATATATGTATAGCGTATTGTGCAAAAGTCTTGACCGCCTTCATATTTTGCTTACAAAGAATCAGTCTTGTATTTTTAATGGAGTCTTGAGGATTAAAGGACTTCTCAGTCCAGTCCCTGCACCTGACGAGAAGGGAAATGGGGTTGCTGCTAAGGTTCTTACATAAACAACCTATATCTATAGTCACAGCAAAACATTTGTTCACTTTTTTTTATTTAATCTAAATCAATTATTGGTATAAAGCAATAAGCAGTGGATTAAACCTTTTTGCACATTACTGCATGTTAACTAATATAATATAATTATTATAAAGTGTTACCCAAATATCCAGCGATGTTTACGTCTTAGTATCCAACATCTATAAATTCTAGCATCACTAAACTCTACAATCGCACGCTACACCTCGTCCTTCACTCACATACCTCGAATCCTCCGATGACCAGCAGTGCGTTTATGTTATATTTCTTTATCTGCTCAGCGATTTTCTCGGCGTGCTTAGCAGGCAGTGTCCTGGAAAGAGGGCAAAGACATGGACACGGGTACATTTGTGGCAAGTTAATTAGATCAAAATCGCCTTAGCGGCACAAGCTCGTCACAGGCGCACGACAAATGTCTGCACGGTATAATAATTACCTTTTAGTTCCTAGCAGAGATCCTCCCTGGCCTGTCCAGCCCCCTACATCTCCCCATTTAATCTCTTTTATCTGAAACAAAGACAGAACAAAACAGGTTTGAATTACAAAATGGAGAGGACGGACCTGAATACAAACGCTGAGCAGCTTTGACTGCGGCACCAACACACTAGTCAGATCCTGATGATCAACAAATGAATGAAATAAAATCTAATAGCAATAATGATGTTGGTAATAAAGTAGACGGCAGTGTGGATTGAGATGAAAAAAACAATCCTGATAGTTTCCTTTAACTCACAGATTATCTAAAGAAAAACACCCTTATGGTGTACAGTGTAATAAATCCTGATGTAAGGATGTTGATTTTTATTTGTATTTTTTTGACACAAGATACAAAGGTAATTATGAAGCCGTAACGATTTGACGCTACGTGATAGAAAAAACTGACTTTTAGTGGATATTTTGCAATAGAAGTCTACTATGATAGCTACTGATAACTGAAGTAAAAGCTCTGGGTTTATTTCTTTATTCTACACATGAATAATAATAATTCATGAGCAGCCCACAGGACCATTTTACTTTATTATTCAAAATATAACTCTAAATCTATTTACCAGATTAGAAAAACTCCACCCGTCCAGTGTGCCCAGCCAGTATCTTTGTAACACCTTTCTAAATTGAAACCCGCGCACAAACACATGTTCAGTGTCTGATAATAGGGGAATTGCATCAGACTGGCTAATTGACGGTGCTCAGCCTGGTGAATTCATCCGTGACTGGGTCAAACCAACATTATCCACGCTTGCTGGATCAATGTACGGATCGATACGGGATGGAAAGTTGAAACTGGTAGTTAATGAAGGGCCTCGCTTTATCTCCGAGCGCTCTTAATTCCCTTTTCGATTGGCTGTCCACGTCGGGATTCATGGTGGATTAAGATTTTATCTACTCCATTGACAAAAGTAATTAATGTAATCAGTAAATAATTACTTCCGACATGTTTATCTTGTATGACCCAGAGAGTTTGCATGTTGTCACTCGTCGCCCCCTGTCAGCTCAGAGCGGTACTGCGGGCTGTGCAGGAGTAAGGCTTATTGGTTTAAACTAATCCCCTAATCCGTGTAATCTGTCCTGACGCAGCGGCGTAGTGTCAGAGGTCACAGCGCGGCGGCTTTGATATTAATTTGTGGCGTTACCCCATGACCCATTCACATGGCAGTAGAGTGAAGCTTTTCAGGATGTTCGGTGGGGCGCTGATGCCCTCTAGTTTTCATATTTTACATGAGCAGGTAAGACATTAAACACAGACTTTCACATTACATGCTTTCTGAACAGGAGAATTGCTTCGTATGCTTCCTGTATGATATTTATTGTGCTAAACTCACACACAACATGAAAACCTTAGTGAGCATCAAAGGGTTTTAAAAAAGTGTACAAGTCTACATGTCTCTACATGGGTTTTTTTTTCATGATGCATACTGTAAAATGATTTGTATGAAGGTATTTTCATTTAATGAGTGTTGATTTCTGCCAATATGGCTGCTATATTGCTCTCTAGTTCACAGATTACAGCCCATCTCCTGTGTATTGACTGTTCTGTGCATATTGTACTGATCTGGGCATTTATTGTCCTGCACTCCTCTCACGCTGCTGTACATCTTTCCATTGCGTAGAGCTGTGGTCCTAGAGAAATGGCATTTTGGTCCAATATACTGTACTCCCTATACTCTATGTAAATTCAATAATAATTAAGGCTGCATGAGTTAATTAAAAAAAATTATAATAAGAATAATCACATTGCGATTATTTTGATGCATTTAAACTGAGATATTTACCTATTAAATGTACAATCTTGTATTGAAACTTGTTTACCTAGGCTAACAACACATAATTGAATAAATGACCTCATTACGAGGATGAGAGAGGGAGCTCGGCCAATCAGCTCTCTCTGGGCTCCGACAGGCTAAAGCATCGCCCGGGATTCGAACTTCTCCGGATGATAGGCCGAGCTCATTATTGCTGCGCCACTCATGATACGTGGACCGAATACTAGAATTATACATAATGTACAAAACTTTAAATAATACATAAAATACTGACTATGTGCAAGTAAATTCTTTTTTTTTCCCCAAATATATTAAGTTTTTTTGTGATTAAATAATTGTACAGGTCCATATCACTATTTAAATTCTTGATGCGATCAAGTGTGCAGCACTGATTAAAAAAGAACCATCCATGACTTCCATCCATCCATCCATCTTCAACCGCTTATCCAAAATCGGGTCGCGGGGGTAGCGACATGCATGTCATACATGACTTGACTTCTTTATATGGTGTGTGATTAGCAGACTTGGCCACCACACTAAGAGATCATATTTGTGACATCACATATAGAGTAAACATAAGATTTAACAGATTTAAACAATTTAAGAAAACATTCATTTTTTTAAAAGAAGCTACCAGCTTCAAAAGACTGAACAAAATGTCGTGAGACAAATGAAAGATTTTTTGATGCATAACAATAAAGGATTTTAAGCATTTTACCGTTAATGTGCTGACAGGTAGTCCCCGACTTATGAACGAGTTCCGTTCTGGGAGCACGTCCGTAAGTCCGATTTGTTCATAAGTCCGAAAGTGAGTCTTATACGCATTTGACGCGAATATACATTGTAAATCATACCAATCCACTTGATTCAATCTGTCCCACTGCCATCAGGTGGCCAAAAAACGTAATCGTGCCTAAGGAAACTAATCTTACATGTCTCGTTTTGTTTTACAGCTGTTTTCCACTGTATTGGTCTGTGAACTTTGATTTGTTTTCGGATTTCCCGAAATTAGGATTATTCACCATCAGGTCAGCTTTACAGGACAGACATTTTCTATCATCGTGCTCCCGGACTGATCCGTTGAGGCCGACTCATCTCTCCCACACACACACACACACACATATACAATATACCGGATTTTAGACATTTTATACATTCACTTACACACTGAAAATATTGTATATAATTGTAAATATTGGTATTTGGTGCACTGCAGTGTCTATCTTTACCGCAGTACACGTGAGCTACTTCCGCAATTTGTTCTGCCAGTCTGTTTGTATCTGCGGAAATTCGTAACTGTTTGTAAGTCTGGGACTACCTGTATTATAAATAATGTTTATTTACGCCTCGAAATCACATGTAGATTAAAGATGCGAGTGTCTACGTCTACCTGTCCCTTATAGAAGCCCTCGAAGCCGTCGTTGATGGCGAACATTTTGTGCCCCTCGGTAATGCCCACTCTGACGGCCGAGCGCACGGCTGCGTTCATGCCTGCTGCTGGAGCGCCAACGTTCAACACCGCAATGTTAAAGTTGCTCTAAAGAGAAACAGAAAAAGAAAACTGCTAAACATCAGACAGACGTGATCCTTTAAACCATTTTTACATTCATATTGACCAGATATAACAGCATATTAGCTCAGTGTCTCGCCAGTTAATTCCCTCCCATTAATATCGTACGTATTTTATTTCCACTATTATGAAAAACCTGCGTTAGATTAATAATATAATAATAATATAAAGATATCCTGTAGCATGTTAATTGGCAAGTATTGATTTATGCAATATCTGACGGTCATGAACAAACATGGCATGAAAAGGATTTTAAATGCATTCACATCAATAAATAATGCAAAATAATAAACAAATTTACATTAGGCAAAGCGATTTTAAGACGTTTTGGGTTGATTAGCTGTTGACTCAGCAGGTCTGTAGGCCATAGTCAGACAAACCACATGTTTATATTAATGCACTCTATATTTATTTATATGTATTATCTAATAAACGTATCACTTCTACAGTAACACAGCTAACGCACAAAGTTCTGTACCGCAGACGCTCATCATGTTGCATTAAGCTATTTTACATCCCAAGCTAATAATAATCAAGTTGACAGGGTGGCGTTGAAGGAAGTGTTTTATCAGGTGATCTATTAACACCTTATGTTGTAAGAGAGAGAGAGACTTTGACTAAAACAACATCTCTGACTCTCCTACACTGCCATTTCCCAGACACCAGATCTTATCTCCTCCCCATCCTCCTCTTCAAACCTGTTTGCAAGTACAATATGATCCACAAGAACAAACAAAAGAAAAAAAAAACACGTGGATCCGATTACGCCTCCCTGCTGCCGAAAAAAAACACGACCACTGTGACTAATAAACACTCGGCCCTTTGTTCGTGAGCTATGAATCACAGGAAGGCTCACATGTGGAAGTTCAGATTCTGGTTTGCGGTGAGCCAGGAGCTTGTAGGTCCTTAGATTGTTCTCAAAACTCCTAGACAGAAGGAAGAACAAAACAAACAAAAACAAAAACATTACATGCATTTTCTGGATTTCAGCTTGTACTGTACAGACTGTTCATTATGTACCTGCTTTTGTTTGTTTGTTTGTTTGTTTGTTTATTACTATACCTGCCACGAAGCTTTACAGCTTCTTCAAACTTCTTCTCGTCCATGGCCTTCTGTACCTCCTGGGTCTGTTAAGACAAAGCAGAAGGTTTGAAATTAAAGCAGAGGTTCATTCAGGATCAGTGGTGTAGGCATTGCCATTGAAGTACGAGGGTGAGTCAAAAATTATCTGCACAACTGGCTGAATAATTTTTGACTGTATCAGTGGTCCCTAACCACCGGGGCCCATGGACCGGTACTGGGCCCTGGATGATTTGGTACCAGGCTGCACAGATGGAATAAAACTATATATACATTTAATTTTCTATTTTATTTATTCATCGTATCGAAGTGCGTTTTATTTTGGACAAATGATCAGATCATCTCTTCCGATAATTTTTTATTTTATTTTAACTGTTGACAAAAAGAAAGCTGCATTTAAAAGAAAACAGGTGATCCACATGCTCTGTATAACAGATGCGGCTTATGTAGAAGTACGTGTAAGACATCTTCAATACTACAGATGTTCTAGTTTTAAATAAAAATATCCTGAATGTCCTGGGTTCGACACAAATCAATTGGGAACAAGCTATCCTTGTGAAGCGGATTCGTTCGCAGTGACCGCAACGAAAAAAGAAATTATGGAGCAGACCGGACATAAGGAATACACTTCAGGTGTCGCCGTCTCCCATCGGCCCTAAATATGTCAGCTCTTATTAATACTTGTGCGAAACACGTCACCTCTGCTCAAGTGTCTCGTGGATATCAAACTCGGCATCACATGCTAAAATTACAGCATTATTTTTCCAAGATGAGGCAAGATGACAAAGTCAAAGAGTTAAAAGTTAACTTTACTCACTCAGTCACACATCATCTCTACATCATCGCTTTATCCTGTACACTGGGTCATGGGGGGCCTGGAGACTAAGGCGGGGTACACCCTGGACAGTGTGCCAATCCATCGCAGGGCACACACGCTCACACTACAGGTAATTTGGGAAGCCAATCAGCCCAATCTGCATGTCTTTGGACTGCGGGAGGAAACCCACCAAGCACGTGGAGAACATGCACACAGAGACGGGAATTGAACCCGGACCCTGGAGGTACGAGGTAACCACTACACCACCGTGCCGTTAAATTCAAAACCTTATAAATAAAAAAGATGGAGCATTAACGTTGTTATCATTATGTGTTACAAATATAATACCAAGTTTCTCACTATCTAATTTCATATGTAAAAAACTTTCCACGATCCATCCATGCTACCCCCAGGTGTTGTAAACTCACACTACAATCCATTTACATTCACTTTTACTATTACTTGGTAAACATGTTTTATTTTGGTGAAGTCTCCATTCATTAGTAAGGTTCAGTTTATTACTACAGCCTCTGCATACATGCACAGGTCACTAAAAACACTCAGAATCCTAGGAACCCTAAGGGTAAATAGCATGTGACTTTTTTGTGTTTTTTTTTTAGCATAGTGAGACTTACTTAAAAAGCTAACATACATCACTGCAGTGATGACAGACAGACAGACAGACAGACAGACAGACAGACAGACAGACAGACAGACAGACAGACAGACAGACAGACAGACAGACAGACAGACAGACAGACAGACAGAAGATCAGGGGTAGCTCAGTGGTTAAGGCATTGGACTACGGTTCAGAAAGTCCCAGGTTCAAATCCCACAGTCACCAAGTTGCCAATGTTGGACCCTTAAACAAGGCCCTTAACCCTAAACAGCTCAGGTTGTAAGTTACCTGAGTTACGCAAGGGTGTCTGTCTAAATGTAATTTAATATATACAGTATATATAGTGGTTTAAAATGGCAACAATATCGTCCTCTCATCCTTTTCCTAAGACGCACAGCACATCTTTAACCATCTAAAATCTTCACCGGGTGACTGTGTACACATTTGATCATTTTTTAATCCGTACAAATTGGTAAATATCATATACACACTCACACACACACACACGCACACATTGCGTACCATCTGCACACACTCCATGAGAGGCAGCCTCACAGCCTGGTTTCCACACAGTGAGACGACGCAGGCCGGTGTGTTAGCCGTGGTCTCCAGCAGAGCCAATACGGCCTCTACGCCCATACGACTGGCCTAAACAAAACACACACGCATACAAACAGTTACATAAATACATAAAAAATAATAATAAATTCGACACCATATGCACAGAAACGCTGTAATAGCGTTATCTTCTTTAAAGTAGGAAAATGTTGCTGTTCCTTTATAATCCTGCAGGTGGCGCACTCTAAATCATTCACACACAGTCATCATCTGTACCACATATGTGATTTCATTCAGGGATATACTATATGTTAAAAATGTAAATAAAAAAAAAATCCTGATTGTTACGTCAATCAGAAATATGAGTCTTGTTTTTCATGCTTATTTTAAGATTGCTAATAATTTTTTGCGGTGTATAATCTAGGATCATAACCGAGATATTAAACATTGTTGTTTTATTATTATTTATTCATTTTAAACACTTTAGAACCTATACACATAGAACTCTTTCAAACTTGAAATTAGCCTACAGTTTATACTTTATTACACTTTATATTATTTATTAAATTATTATTATTTATTCATTTTTTAAATGGTTTAACATCAAAATTACAAAAAGCTCAAATATACTGTGCACAATGTGTTTACAAATAGCTTCAGCTACCTGCTACTGTACATCACAGAAGATTATTTATAGAATATGTACGATTATGATGTGAATGTTCAATGAAAATATGATTATTAAACCCATATCCACATTAAATAACGCTCAGCTTAAAATGATCTTTGGCAAAATATTGGAAAATCATTTTCTAGGGGAAAAAATGAAATAATTATGGAAAATGTTATTAAAATGAAATAAAATAATCATATTTTATTTATAGAATAATTATTAGAACTATATAACACTAAATAATAACTAAATAATACTAAATATTAGAACTAAAATGAATTTGCCTATATTCATAGTCTTTTATTTTTCAAAATGACACTTTTGGGCATATTTGCACACACACACACACACACGAACATTTCTATTTAAATCTCACTTCATTTCCACACTAAAATGTCCATAAATTTCTATATTTTTCTCTAATTGTACAGGATCATTTCTTCTCCATATTTGTACCGCTAGGTTTTCTTATATTTTTCTTATATTGTACATTTTGTATTCTACAGATATATTATTCTTTCTTAGCTAAATTTACTTTCTATTTTATTTCTTTTTTCATTCATATTTATTTCCTATTAATAGTCTTTTATTTTAAAATAAAATAAATAGACGGTCGGTCGTCTAAGCATTTCACTGCATATCGTACTGTGTATGTGACAAATAAAATTTGAAATAAATAAATAAATAAATAAATAAATAACGCTGTAAATGATCCGTGCTAAAATGATTAATGATAACCTGCATTAATGTATTACAATTTCAGTAATATCACCCAATATTCCCACATCAGATTCTCTCCTCCTTATGATGAAGAGGTAAAAGACACACGCCTGTAAAGTCTTACCACTCCAAATCTCTTAATGTGCTTAGACTTAAAGTGTCAGCTCACTGCAGTGTTAGTGCACGCGGTACGAGGAGTGATCACACACACACACACACACACACACACACACACACACACACACACACACACACACACACACACACACACTCTCACCAGGATTCTGTCGAAGGCTGATGGAGTTCCTCCTCTCTGGACGTGACCCAGGATGGTCACACGTGTATCGAAGCCCAGACAGCGGACCACTAGCTGTAGAGCAGGATTTAGGAAAGAATTCACAATAAATACACAGAACTCTGAAGTCTTCAGTAATAGATTCCTGATGTAAACAATAAATCTGGAAATTACAGAATGTTCTAAAGCAATCAATCTCACAAATGGGATTAAATCTGAAACCGAGGGAACAGCATGCATTATGTTTTAATGATTCACGTTGGAAAACATTTGAGCACATCGATCAGGACGAGACAGGAAAATGTTGCGAATCAAACACTTTGTGGCATGCATTAGCAGACGTTCACTGAAGAGCTGCCATGCATGTGCAAGCCATTACGGAATGAACCGCAAGCGAAGCATGCTGACAATTAACAAGCGCGTGCAGCAAGCACAAGCTCAACTCCTGCAAGACCTGTTTAACTGGAGCGACGGCTCACTATGAACTTATTGTACTCGTGTTCTTGTTGCTTCCTTATTTTTTCCACTGGAGCTACGAGGCCAAAAAAATATCCAACTCTTCTGTGTTATATGGATTATTTTGTTAGAAATAAAAAAATAAATATATATATAAGAGATTGAATAAACAACAAGCATTTGGCTATTAAGTTTTTGGGAAGCAGATAAAAAGTCTTTCCAAAAAAAAAAAAGACGCTGGTAAGGTAACATAATCTTTAATCAAACATGCTTCCTCACTCACTGCATGTTTATTATTATTATTATTGTTGTTGTTGTTTTGTCCTTTCATGTTTTTTAAACATTCTCCAAATAAAAAAATGTATTATGTACAAAGGAAAGAACCCAGTGTGAGGAAATCAGTTTACATCATACGTAGGTTTAATAAAATTTAAACATATGCTTTGAATAAAAGTGAGAAATAAGAGGACTGTTCAAGTCAAACGAGATTTTTGATTATGAGAGTAAAAACTCCCTTTATTTCTCCATATAATCCGCTACTACATTAATGCACCTATCCCAGTGTTTTATCAAGGTACAAATTTAGTACACCAGATCTCACTTCACATCTGAAACGCTGGCCTCCCAGGAACTCCTTTAATGGCTCAAACATGTGAAAGTCCCAGTTTGACTTGAACACCCTTCACATGAGAACCGTGAGTAGGTAACTAATATTTCTTTACTGTTTTTTTTTGTTTGTTTTTTTTAAACATTTGTGCGTATAGTATGTTCAAAGTCCTTACGATTTTTAAATGAAGCACAGTGGCTTAGCGGTTAGCACGTTTGCTTCGCACCATCAGGGTTGGAGGTTCGAATCTCGCCTCGAGTCTGTGGAGTTTTCATGGTCTCCCTGTGCTTGGTGAATATTCCAGCTCTCCTCCCACAGTCCACAGACTTCTGATGCGACATACGCAAGATTTTTCACTTCTAAATTGCCCCTAATGTATCCACTGGTCTGTGTGTGTATGTTTGTACGCCCTTATGTTCCCTGTAGAGCTGTGAATAATGTGCAGACTGTTGAATTTTGGGCACTGCGGTTTTCGATTTAATTTGATTTGATAGCACGGATGTTTATTGTGTGATTTCTTACGAGTTTTAAAGTAAAAGAATTCAATAAGCACTGATTTTTTTCCCTTTTCATGTCTAATACAAAGTAATTTTTTTTCCCTTCCGATCCTCCTTAAAAAATGTTAGTGGACGCAGCAACAATAGCCTTTACAACTGACTAAAATGACGTACAGTATCTTTTTATACTGCTGTCTAGCAAAAAAAAAACGAAATAAATAAATAAATACATTACTGAATATAATAAATCGGATATCCTGCTTCTGTCCTATACTACAACTGTACTGACTGATACAGTCTACATGTGCACCTTCCACCATCTGATATTTACACTCTGTTACTACGTGAGGGACGATTAGGGATGAGAGGAGAGCGTATGACTTGCTAAAAAGCAGAGTTAGGAGAGTTTCCCACATTCCTGAACTTGTTCCTAATTGTCCAAAATTACAGTTAATGATGATTTTAATCACTCTATAGGTATGTAACATCACATGACTTAACCTCCTATAGGTTGGCTCTGCATTAGTCATGCAATGCTATGATGTATTCTGAGTGTGTTAGGAACTGTGCCAAACTCAGGCTGAACCCTCACAAACTGTCTATAAACTTTCATGATTTACCTGCGGGATATAAAAAACATCGCATGATTTGCTTATAATTCTCAAGGATCCTGATAGAATATCTCTTAAAATTTTACTCTTTTTTACTCTTAATTTTACTTTTTCTCTTAAACCCTAACCCCTACCTCATATTCCTAACCCAAACCCGTATCCTAACCCTAAACCCAAATTCTAATCCTAATCCCTACCCTAAACCCATATTCTAACTCTTACCCCTATTTTTAACCCTAACCCTAATCCCTAACCTAGCTGTTAATCTGGACACCCCTGTTTTTTGGGAACGTTCTTGAGACTTCTTATTAAGACTTTAAATCCAGATGGAGCAACATTTTAGGTCCTCCATCTCAGCACAGTTAGCAAACATTCCAGAACCGACCCTAAAAATCCTGCCATTGTCCCTAATTTAGTTTGAATGGACTAGTTAGCTGGCGCTGTACTGGTTCCGTAGCGCTCCATATCGTCACATGACCGACTGGACTTACCAGAAGTTTGAGAACTGCTGCTGAATATTAGCCGATTATAGGAATTCAACATGTCTTTTTTTTAGTAGACAACTACATTTAAAATTTTCTCTGACAAGCTCAAAATCTTAGCATTAGGATATTCTCTAGTCTGGATATCATACAGGTTCAGGATGAAATATCGGGAATGTGGGAAAGCCACCCTTAGCTTACTACATCTATCTTACCACACAGCTCCCCAAAGAGGTCACAAAGCCACACAGTGAAGCCACACAGAGAGGTCAGAGAGACGCCAAAGGCCAGGTCAATGCAGGAGTCGTGCTGCCAACAAGCCTGATGTACTTACATCTTTCACACGATCTGTGGTTATAGGCTTGTTGCTACGATCAATGGCACCCTCGGCTACTATTATGATATTCAGCCTTTTTCTTCCCGCCCGATTCTATGAGGTGACGAGAGACACGTTACAGGAAACGAAGAAAACAAAGCGCCGGGGAAGTCCCGAAGCCGGAGACCGTGTGGTGGAAACAGTTCAGCCTTTTCTTTCTTCTTTATTATTATTATTTATTATTTTTTTTTTTTTGCATAAGGACCAAATGTTTGAAGGGATTTTAGTCGCTGAAGCTGTTTTCAGTCAGGTCTCCATGCATTTGGTCTCCCCTGGCTGCATGATCCAGTACTCACATCCTTCACCACATTAGACGTAATTGCTTTCCCGTGTCTGTCAGTGGCTCCCTCTGCCACTATGATAATGTTCAGCCTAGAACCTCTGGATCGAGTCTGGGGTCGTGAACAAATTGCATCATAACACGAGTACAAAACATCCGAAAACAGACGAGTGTCAGTGGAGGTCATTTTCAGATACATTACCCTGAAACAGAGGTGCATGGTAGTACATAGGGAAAGGATCACATTTGCTCAACAGTTAAATCTGAGTTTGTGGTGCAGTTTATGATTCTCGAGCACTCTGAGCAGCCTGTAACATGACCCGAGGTTGTGAATAACAATACAGAACACTGGCTAAATGATGTAATACATTCATCTACTATTATATTCAAGCGTCATTATATAAGGCTGAGTCAAAAATGATCCGCACTCCGGTTATATTAAAACTTCTGTCTTATCAGAGCGTTCTGTTCAAGGCTACTGTCTCCCCAGTGACTGCGGTGCAGCTGTGGACGTGTTCCATCAGTTCATTTGTAACTGCGAGTAAAAATAGATATCCCACGTCTACCGATTTGCACAAAAAGAAGAGCAGCGTGCAGTGATTCTGTTTCTTTGTGGATGTACTTGGTGCCGAAACAACTCACGAAAAAGCATATTTGGAAATCTTAAAAAACAAAATCGGGTTTAAAAAAAAGTTCAAAAGTCGACCATCAGCTGGAAAATTTATCAACGCTTACAGTTTTCTGAGATTCTCATCTCAAGGGCCAGTATTGGAACAGTATCAGGAAAAAATGTAAACAATTAACATTGCTCGTTACAGTGAGACCCTTATTGAAGAGCTGAAGCCTAAACGTCAGATTAAACACAGCGGACTGATACCCGAGTGTGCCGTGATCTTGCATGGCGATGCACGTCCGCACACTTCTGCTTCACTCTGAGGTGTTAAAGCTTCCTCAATATAGTCCTGATCTCGCCCCATCAGACTTTCACCTGTTTGGTCCCCTGAAAGCAGAACTACGAGGATGAAGATTCACTTCTGATGAAGAACTGAAGACAGCAGTGCAGCTCGGCCGAAAAGGTTTTTTTAATGAGGGAATATGAATGGTTGACGACAGATGCACAAAGTGTATTGAAAAGCAAGGATTATGTCGAAAAAATTATGTATTTGTCTTTTCTGTAGTGATTGAAAATAAATTCTACAGCCAGCGTGCGGATTGTTTTTGACTCACCCTCATAATTTATATCATAAATGCATATTTACTACTTAGAAATTGTACAAACTGCACCTATAAATGAACAGAATATACAATATAAACCCGAACTTACTCAAACTGCTTGATCAGATCTGTCTATCTATCAGACCGAATCAAAACTAATATGTAATATAAGCCAGTCAAAAACCTTTATCTCCAAGTCGGGTATATTTACCTAATGTTGTGATCCCTATTAAAACTGTGCGATACTTAGCTAACATATCATATCGCTATGTATCACAATAGCTTCTCAAAGTCTAATCAGACAATACAAGATTTATCAACTCAAAAGTATTAAAAAAAAAAAAAAACAAGACAGGAAAACTGTAGCTGTTCAGATCTGGAGGTAAGGAAGAGCTCGAGTTTGGTTTACCGCAGAGAGTTTCTCACACATCATCTCCTCCCAGCCGTCTTCCGGAGGCATCTCGGGAATCAGAACCCAGTCCGCACCGCACGCCAGAGCGCTGACCAACGCCAGGTAGCTGTGCAGAAACAGTCGGATTGAATCTCATACACCGTACAGGAAAGAATTCGAAGAAGAACCCCAAGTAAGAGTTTGAATGTTACATAAGATCTGGAGAATCTGAACATCTGCATGAAGAGGTGATATTAGCCAGCTGTGAACTGATGACAAAAAGGTTCTGATTAGACTAGATAAGAGACTCTTGATAAGTTTTTCTTACCCACAGTGTCGACCCATCACCTCCAGCACAAATGTCCTCTGATGGCTGAAATCACACACAGGAATTCCAGTTAGTTAAAAAAAAAAAAAACTAGTGTGGGGAAAATGGCTTTAAGTGAAAGAAAAACATTAATAAAAGTGTTATGAAATTTATTCATTTATTTATTTCAGTTTTATTAAGTGACAAAAAGAATTAAATAAGCATTAAAAAAGTTTAATAATGATTTTATTTAATTATTTTCACTTTTATAAATCACAAAAAAAGTATTGTTATAATTATTAGTTTTCCCCATCATTTATTAATTTATTTATTCACTTTTATTTAACACATTTATTTATATTTAAAAAATATAATAATAATAATAATAATAATAATAATAATAATAATAATAATAAACTGGACAGTTATCTCCATTTGCAGGTGTTTTAATGTGTTGATTAGTTTTTAGTTTTCTTTAATTTCTTCTTCTCCTTCTTTTTCATTCATTTATTTATTCATCCATAGAAAAATGAAAAATAAATGACAAATAAAAAAATATATTATTCAACATGCCCATAACAATTATAAGGATGATGATATAATAATAATAAGAAGAAGAAGAAAACTAAAAATTAATGAACACTTTATTACAGTAAAAAATACCAATGATGTGTTTTAGATTGAACTTTAATAACTTTAACGTAAACTAAACACAAGAAAACTGTCAAAAGAACTAAATCCATAAGGAACTCAAGGTCTATATCTAAACTTTCACCATTAATCCTGATCCTGCCGATACCTGTGATGAAGACACATTATTTAGAGGTAAAGAATGTGCAGGACTTTTAGTACTTAGGGTCAACGGTCCAGAGCAACGGAGAGTGTGGAAAGGAGGTGGAGAGGCGTGTGCAGGCAGGTTGGAACGGCTGGAGAAAAGTGTCAGGTGTGTTATATGACAAAAGAGTATCAGCGAAAATGAAAGGAAAGGTGTACGAGACAGTGGTGAGACCAGAGATACTCTACAGCTTAGAGACAGCGGCACTGAAGAAAAGACAGGAGGCAGATGAAGATGTTGAGGTTTTTCTTGAGGATCAAGAAAGAGTTAAGCAGCAGGACAACCCATGTTAGATGTTTTGGAGATAAAGTCAAAGAAGACAGATTGAGGTGGTTTGGACATGTTCAGAGGAGAGACTGGGAATATATCTGTAGAAGGATGCTGAGGTTGGAACTGCCAGTCAGGAGGTCTAAAGGAAGACCAAAGAGGAGATTTATGGATGTACTGAAAGAGGACATGAAGTTAGGTGTGAGAGAAGAAGGTGCTATAGGTTTGGATGATGGCAGATGATTCGCTGTGGCGAGCCCTGAAAGGGGACAGCTGAAAGGTAAAGAAGATACAGAAGATACTATAATTTCTTAGCTCTAACCTCTGAGCAGTAGTCATGATGGCGTCCACCACCTCAATGATTCTATGCAGGGCCGAGTCTGTGCCGATCGTCATGTCCGTGCCACAGAAGTCGTTGTCGATGGATCCCACCATTCCCACGATGTGCAGGGCTGAATTCTTCTGTACAGCCTCTTCATCAATCAGACCTGATCGGGAAAATTCCAGAATATAATCGAGTTGTTTTCTTTCTTCCAAAAGCATGCGTTTAACAAATAGCTCTTAAAGTTCTACATCTGTAATCCTTCAGATATATGACTGCTTCCACACCGAGTTTAATGTGGCTGCCACATACTGTAAGCTTTGCAAAGAGATGAGAGCTCAGAAATATATTTCAGAGGACATGTAGAGTAAACCAGTTTCCTCTTCTTAATGCAGATCAGCCTGTGCTGTTCATACTGTACACACACTCCTTTAATTCTATCACATTCTATTACATGATGATTCTATTTTTATATCTGTTCCTGCAAAATTCACTATAAGGTTACTGCAGTTACTGTACTGTAATCCAATCACCTCTCACAGACATTATCCTCCAGGCTCCAAGAATAACACAATAACACACACACACACACACTCACTCACACACACACACACACACACACACACACACACACACACACACACACACACACACATATATATACAGGACTGTGTATATATGAGGCCATTTGAAACTGGTACGTCTTATGAGGACATCAAACATCAATGTATCTTTCTGAGAACATCCGATACTCACCTGTCCCTGTGAGGAACTTCATGAATGATGTGTCTTTGTTAGACCCATCATTGCAAGGACATATGACCTTCATTAAAACTTGTGGTTATGAAGAAATTTAACACTGAAGTGACCTACCACTGAAAAAATATTTAACACTGAAATTTGTCACCGAGGTTGACCCAACATTGTGAGGACATTTGACACTGATGCTGATCCAACATCGTGAGTACATTTGAAACTAGCGCTGACCCAACATTGTGAGGACATTTGACACTGATGCTGATCCAACATCGTGAGTACATTTGAAACTAGCGCTGACCCAACATTGTGAGGACATTTGACACTGATGCTGATCCAACATCGTGAGTACATTTGAAACTAGCGCTGACCCAACATTGTGAGGACATTTGACACTGATGCTGATCCAACATCGTGAGTACATTTGAAACTAGCGCTGACCCAACATTGTGAGGACATTTGACACTAATGCTGATCCAACATTGTGAGGACATTTGACACTAATGCTGATCCAACATTGTGAGGACATTTGACACTATGAGCCAACATCGTGAGGACATTTGAAACTAACGCTGACCAACATTGTGAGGACATTTGACACTGAGGATGATCCAACATCGTGAGGACATTTGAAACTATGACCCAACATTGTGAGGACATTTGACACTGATGCTGATCCAACATCGTGAGTACATTTGAAACTAGCGCTGACCCAACATTGTGAGGACATTTGACACTGATGCTGATCCAACATCGTGAGTACATTTGAAACTAGCGCTGACCCAACATTGTGAGGACATTTGACACCATCCTGATCCAACATCGTGAGGACATTTGAAACTAGCGCTGACCCAACATTGTAAAGAAATCTGACACTCATCTGCTATTATGAGGACATTTGACATTGAAAGGAAGGACATTTGGTCATCTTTGGTCCTCACAAAGGGTTAAACACACATGCGCGCGCACACACACACACACACACACACACACACACACACACACACA
>JAAGKR010006604.1:20110-41875 GCA_011419295.1 Clarias macrocephalus
CACACACACACACACACACACACACACACACACACACACACACACACACACACATATATATACAGGACTGTGTATATATGAGGCCATTTGAAACTGGTACGTCTTATGAGGACATCAAACATCAATGTATCTTTCTGAGAACATCCGATACTCACCTGTCCCTGTGAGGAACTTCATGAATGATGTGTCTTTGTTAGACCCATCATTGCAAGGACATATGACCTTCATTAAAACTTGTGGTTATGAAGAAATTTAACACTGAAGTGACCTACCACTGAAAAAATATTTAACACTGAAATTTGTCACCGAGGTTGACCCAACATTGTGAGGACATTTGACACTGATGCTGATCCAACATCGTGAGTACATTTGAAACTAGCGCTGACCCAACATTGTGAGGACATTTGACACTAATGCTGATCCAACATTGTGAGGACATTTGACACTAATGCTGATCCAACATTGTGAGGACATTTGACACTATGAGCCATCATTGTGTGGACATTTGACACTAACGTTGATCAATAATTGTGAGGACATTTGACATTTAGGATGATCCGAGATTTTGAGGACATTTGACACTATGATCCATCATTGTGTGGGCATTTGACACTAACGTCGATCAATTATTGTAAGGACATTTGACACTAACTCTGATCCATCATCTTGAGGACATTTGACACTAACACTGATCAATCATTGGGAGGACATTTGACACTATCATTGATCCATAATTGTGAGGACATTTGACACCATCTCTGATCCATCATTGTGAGGACATTTGACACTAGGACATTTCATGCTGACCCATCATTGTAAAGAAATCTGTCACTCATCTGCTATTATGAGGACATTTGACATTGAAAGGAAGGACATTTGGTCATCTTTGGTCCTCACAAAGGGTTAAACACACATGCGCGCGCACACACACACACACACACACACACACACACACACACACACAGACACACAGAATACACTGCGTACCCTGCTGGACAAGCTCAGCCAGCAAGTCACTCCACTCCTCCCTGAAGAGGTTGGCGCCTGTCAGACTGCCGTCCCCGCCGATGACACACAGGTTAGTGATGCCACGCTGCACCAGGTTATGGGCGGCCTTCAGACGCCCTTCACGTGTCCGGAACTCTTTACACCGCGCGCTTCCGATCACGGTGCCACCCTGATGAGTTTGTGAGGAAATATTGTGCAATTAAAATGACACTCATAAATAAATAAAAAACATAAAAGGGCTACACAATATCAGCACAGGAGTAATCAAAGAAAAGAAGAAGAAGATTAGGTATAAATTCCACAGATCACATGGCATTTCTACAGCTCTGTCGTTTGGTTCAGATTATTAATGATAATTTCATAGAGCGAGGAAAACAAAAGATTACATTGATGATTACATTTGTGTGTGAGACACGCTGTACGCTTGTCCTTTACATTTCTATGTGTCAGGGTTAACCCCTAGGGGGCGACTTGCGCCCTAAGACTCTTTTTGTTAAGGACTCCATGTCCAAGAGTGCACCAGGTGATGGGAGTTCTCACCTGAACCGAGGTTGCTAATTAGTTTGGCTTTAAGTAGCCATGTTTCAAGGGAGTCCGGTGTCTTGCATCTGTTTTGGTCAAACTGTTCTGTTGAAACTCTGTTCTGTGTTGATAAACTGTTTTGTGTTTTCCTGTTTTGGTTCAGGTTTAAAGTGTCTTTATTTCTGTTTATCTTTATAAAAAAAAACCTAAGTCTTAACCTCTGCGCCTATGCCTCGCCCACAACACATCAAATGTGACACTACTGTATGCCTAGCTAAGGGTTCTTAAAATGGTTCTGCTTATAAATCACGTCTATTTATCCAGTGAAGGGTTCTCCACAGAACCCCGGTAACTAAATCAAAGAAACCTGAAGGAGGCTAAATCTCATCCGATTGGATATTTTGTGTCCAAGAGTGTATGTAGAGAATAAATACGGTTCCTGGAAATGTGCTGCTTGTGTATATGTGTGTGTGTGTGTGTGTGTGTGTGTGTGTGTGTGTGTGTGTGTGTGTGTGTGTGTGCGTGCGTGCGTGCGTGCGTGTGTGTGTGTGTGTGTGTGTGTGCGTGTGTGTGTGTGTGTGTGTCTGGATCTTTTCAGAACACTCACCACTTGCAGCATGCTGGACACACTCTCCCATGAGGCCTCTTCTATGTTATCACCTCCATCCACCATACCCTGATATCCCTGTACAACACACACACACACACACACACACACACACACACACACACACACACAATGAATCTTTCATGTCCCGTATCCTTTTATGTCCTCTTTACTATCATTTAACCACCAATTTGATTTTATTTGGTCACAATTAAATCTGAATGTCATTAAGACCTTTATGTACAACAGACACTTAATAAAGAAGTTTGTGTGTGTGTGTGTGTGTGTGTGTGTGTGTGTGTGTGTGTGTGTGTGTGTGTGTGTGTGTGCGTGTGTGCATGAAGTGAAGGGCATTAATACCGCATGCGCATGATTGAACCTTTTTGGCGCTTTATAGCACACACACACACACACACACACGCACACACACACCCTTCCCTGTGTCAGCACTGACTGTCAGGACAAATTCTATTCTGGGGAACTAAGAATGGCACAGTTTTAGCAGGACAATACTGCAGAGTATGATTTACTTATAAGGAGTGAAAGTAATGGCGCCAGTAACATTGTGAAAAAAATTATCTGTATACAATCAGTATTATGGAAACTTATATTAAAAAAAATGTTACACGTACAAAAGGGAATTTTATCTTTGTATAATATTTTTACAATTTTTCAAGGATTTCTTTTAGCCTGAAGAGAAAACACTAATAGTAATAATAGGTGTGTGTTAAATACAGGAACGTATCCTTTAGATTTTTTTATTATAATAACAAAAAGCCTGACAAATATTTTCCATCCATCCATCTAGGTATCATGGAGGCCAGTGGTCACTATTGTAGTTATTTCCATTTTACGTCCATGGTAGGACCTACGGGTCAACATTTGGGAACGCCAGTTAGCCTAATCTGCATGTCTTGGGACCCGGAGGAAACCCACCAAGGATCAAGGAGGGACATGAAAACAGACCCGAGGTGGGAATTGAACCCAGACCCTGGAGTTATGATGTGACGGCGCTAGCCACTATGCCACAAACATATTTTGCCACGCGATAAACCTCAACTGTTAGTGATAAGTTGCACAATCACCCCCCCACATGCTGTGACTTGGGCGACCTCAGATCACCTCAAATATTTCTTCCTTCAGAATTTTAAGAAACCAAACCCATGCAAGTCAGAGCTCAGAGCCGTAAGTCGGAGCTAGACCATCGATTAAATTAAATTTGCTTTTTTCACACTCTGATTTTAGATTCAAATCAATTTAATAGCACAAATGTTTACTCAAGTTACATTTCTTACGTGTCCTGACATTTTAAAATACAACTAAAAATATTCTGATGTTTAACTTTTACTATATTAACTTTCGCATATTTACCCTTCCTTTGACTTCCTCCTCATTTGACAATACTGTATATTCTTGATTTCTTGATGTCTTCAGAACATGTGAATGGCTCGTGATCTTTGACGGAATGGCAGAGGTACGTGATACGTCCGTACTTTGTGTTCATTCAGGGCATTTGGCTTTGGACTTGTGTGAATAACCTAAATAACATTCCGTCACTCCGTTGTCCATGTGTGCGTTTGTTCCTCTCCCGATCGGCAAGTGTGTCGAAGGACAGAGGACAGATCTAGCGATTCAATCGTCATATTTTAAATTTTTTTTTAAGTATCATCTATTTTCCTGCCAATCTTCTGCTCCAGTCCAGTAGGTAGGGGTATTGCATTAACCACTCACAGACTCAAAGGAAGACGGAGAGGCGATACTATTGCAAAACTAGAGTGTGTGAGGGACGTGCATGCGGTTTCCATTCTCCTCAATAGGTGTGCTATGTTTTTAAGGAATCCGTCCATTTTAGCCCATGTAACGTTCGTAGGTTTACACTAAATTCAATCCTGATCCGACTGATCAAACAAAAGATTGACAATTCGAACATTATGAAGTTTAATCAAAAGGTTAAACCTAACTTACCTCATGAATAAAATAAACTTTGGCTCCGACGTAGATTCCCATTCGCACCACAGCCCTTACGGCTGCATTCATACCTGCAACACACACATATGTATATGAAAACGAGCAACATATCTTTAACACCCCCGGTCTTCACACTAGATATGATTGCTTCGTACCATGCCCAAGTATGATTGCCGCCACGGCCCCAACATCCACCCCTGTACCCAAGAACACTTCATACAGTATGTATCTATGCTCTCCGACACAGTAGATGGCAGCATGCACCTAGTGGGTACCGTGATCTGCCAATAAACACAAAGTACAACCAAATTGTACTGGATATCTTGACACTCTGACCATCGTTCATTGGCATTTTTTATGGACAATGTCAAGAACGCTTCTGTATTGCGGCACAGTTGGCTTTCACACCTGATTCCAACCGTGTCCATGTACAGACCAATGATGTGTACAATTTCACACTAGGTAAACAAACTAGACTTTGGGTCCGTGTGTATTTGGATCCGTGCCTCGGTCCCTAGTGTGAAAGCACCTTAAATCAATCAGAACGTTCCAATTGGACAGGCCCACTGGTGGTGTCTCGAAGCTCAACGGTCCAAAGTCCAGCTAAAACGAGTGTTTAAATGAGGAACAGAAAGTGTGCATTCATTTTACTATTTAAAAATAGCAAAGAAAAAAAAACTGAAAATACAGACGGAGGATTGTTTTTTTGTCTTTTCTCTCAAGTGTGCAAAAAAAGAATGTGCACACTAAAGTGAATATGCATTAAAAATCAAAATAACAATGAAACTTGTTAAGTTTGAATTAAAAAGACATGGTTGTGTCGTGGTCAGCACTGTCCCTTTGCACCTCCAGGGTCCGGGTTCGATTCCTGCCTCCGTGTGCATGGAGCTTAAACCTTCCCCTTGTATTCGGTGGGTTTCCTCTATACTGCCATGATGTTGTAATTTGTCTCAATGAATAAAACAAATATGATTTTTCATGCTGTGCTGAAGCTTTTGGATTGTACTGTGTGTGTGTGTGTGTGTGTGTGTGTGTGTGTGTGTGTGTGTGTGTGTGTGTGTGTGTGTGTGTGTGTGTGTGTGTGGGTGAGTGAGTGTGAGAGAGCTCCCTCGCTCTTTCTCACTGCCATGTTTGATAAAAACTGAGTGTGTGCTGTATCCTTACACTCCCTCTCTTTAAGGCATAGAGAGACGCCGTTAAAATATCCAATGTGGAACTGAGACAGAGTGGAGGAACAGAAATCACCAGGCCGTGACACTCTCTACACCTCCTAAGTGTTTTGTTCTAAGCCCTTCGCCTCGGTTAAAAAACGTTTAATGATTCATGATGTAATGCTGTCACTAAGCAACAAGTTTAAAGGCGACCAAACACTAGGAGCTGTGAGAAGCAAAAACAAGTGCAAGTCATGAAAAGAGGCTGCTTAGAAACGGAGCAGCGCCGGATGCTGAACGTGTGGAGGATTAGATTAAGCAAAGCGTCAACGCACTGGGGTCGAATCCAAGAGTGTTATGTTTTTTTTATTTTTATTCCAGTTAAAGTTGCAGATGCTTCTTTCTTTCTTTCTTTCCAGTTCCAACATCTGATATTTCCATGGAAGATTCTGAAGAATGTTTACACCACAGCATTGCTGAGTTCTCAGATCTGATTGGTCAGGAGGGGTAGTTTTGTCTGCAAGGCAAATCACAGGTTTATAATAATGCTCTTATTCTAATACGATATCCTTCCTAGCAGACGCTCTGCATACAGTAAGTGGTGTGTGCAGTCGGTGCTTTTATATGGTGATGTTTTCTGTGACGAGACAGAGATAAAGCCGTACAAGCTTCTAAGCTTTCTATCGATGGGAATATAATGCATTCGGGCTTCTCTGCTCTGCCTTTTTTGTCTTATCAACTTGAACAGAAGGAAACGGAGGAAAGAGAGAAATAGAGGCTGGTGATCGGTGATGGTGCGGCAGTTTATAGCTGCTATAACATCGCAGGTGACGAGAAATAACTTCTCAACATTCCATGTAACTAATAACAAGTGTGGTTCTCACACTTACCAAGTGTACCATCGCACCCCTTCGTCATCGATTCATTTCCTATAATAGCAATCCGAAAATCATGAATTCATCCCTTCACTATGCCTTAGCGTGCTTTCACACTATACTATACGGACTCAGTCCTGGACCGGAGCACACATGACTCTGAAGTTTGATATGTTTGCATTTCAGGTGGACTCGAGCATGGCGTTGCATACCCGGGTACGTCTCGAAACAAATATGAAAGCCAACCCGACCTGAAGATGGAAGATGGATTTAGAAAGCTACGTAATTACTGGGTGTGCCCTCTTTAAAATCTGTATGAGCGCGCAACATGTTTTAGTCTCAAACTGATAAAGAAGTGTGGCACGAGAGAGGATCATGTTGTTTTCTGAAATTTCAGTAGTTTACCTTTCTTGTACTCTTCAAACACCGACAAGATTCAGTGAGTGTGAATATGCAAGCTGGCCAGCCTGAGAGAGGGGAGCAGTCGTACCCAGGCTCTGTATGAATCAATCGTGCCTAGTGTAAAAGCAGCCTTAGATCAGCCTTTCCTTATGTTCATCCTTTTCCCTGGTGTCATTTTTCCATGTTTTCCACTCGTGCTCCCAGTGAGTCGCTGCAAACCTGCTGGTGCCGTTCACCCGCGTCATCATCCTCTGCATCATCAAACCTCCAGAGGGAGGGGTTTTAATTAATATGTGTCACCTGATCCCGAAGGAGAACTCTGGGTCTTATTCAGCTGTGCTGACAAGGTGAACAAAGTCTGCCATAATACAAATTCAAACTCTTTGAATGAGAAGGTGTGTCCAAACTTTTGGTCTGTACTGTATATCGTCACTATTGCTGGGTGACATGACCTTAAATCAACATCGCAGTGAATTTAACATTTTGAATTCGACTAATAGTCGACTATTAAAGCTGGGATATTTTTACTCTTCTCTTGTGTTGCTTTCATGTCGCAGATGGGACGTCATGTGACTACACATCTGGAAGCATTAAGTTAAGACTTTATTAGTGAAATTCTTTCTTCGCATATTCCAGGGGAAGGTTCCAGATTGGGTAAAGGGCCAAAAAAAGGAGCAGATAGGGTCAAGGGACCAGGTGGAGATGGGGCTTGAACTGCCAATCTTCTGATCAGTAACCCAGTGCCTTAACCCTCTGAGCTACTTATAAACCCACACCCCTGCTAGGGTTATAAGGGGACAGTACAGGAAAACACAGTAGAGAAAGAACTTAAAGAATTTTTAAAAAGGGACTTAAATAAATAAGTAAAACATTTGATTAGAGGTTTTCATTGTCGGTTTCAAGTAATTTATTCAATGAACACACCTACTCTTATTTTATAAATAAGATATAAAGTAGGTTATATACAGTATCTTATATATAAAATATAATATTAATATATAGATATAAGTTGACTTATAAAGTCAACACAAAGATATAATAATCAGATGGTTAAAATTACTGTTTATATATCCTGGCTTTATTTAAAATTCTGGATATTTCAGTACATATTACCTTTTTTTCCCAAAACCTTGCATTTCCATTTCAATTCTATTTTATTACTTGTACATAGTATAAATTTTACAGATAAAGTTTTCTATATTTGCATAATTTTTACTATTACATTCTTACTTTATATTCTTTATTTGAATATTTTCTTTTTTTTAAATTTTTAGGTCACGTCACACCGCACAAGCATTTCACTTCTGTGTATGACTGTGGATGTGACAAATACAAATTTCATTTTAATTTTGAATGTGATTTAAACTATACGTTGAGCTGAGCACCGCGTGAGAAACCTGTCAATCTCTCGTTACTTGATTATACAGTATGTTATCTCCCGTTTCCTAATTAGCAACATGCCACAAATGGCAATAAAGTCCAGCAAACAGGAAGCTGACAGATGTCGTGTAGCTTGTTGCTGACACTGCCGGCAACTCGCTCACCTGTTCACTTCCATCTGTTTGCCCTGGGTGGATTTTTTACGGCTTTATTATCAGTTAAACTCTCAAGTTTTTTGTGCATCACCTTGTTTATTGATCATGACGCAGTACATGGATACAACACGACTCACGTGGTCAGTGTGTCCGAGCGCACAAACGATCACAAGATGAATTGGGATTTTTATAATAAACGTGAACCAAATTATTGACATTTCTAAACTCTTCATGTGACTGGTTCAAACTGGATGAATTATGAACCACGCAGGTGTGTATGTGTGTGTGTGTGTGTGTGTGTGTGTGTGTGTGTGTGTGTGTGTGTGTGTGTGTGGTTTGAAAGCAAGTCCAAAATGTGTGGGTTATTTTGTCTTTATTCTATTTTAGGGCTCGTTCAGAAAGAGCACAGAGTCCTCTAAATATGTCCATGTCTCTCCCATAACATACTAGATGATTTAGTCAGATATGAAGTGTCGCGTTTAACACTCCTCAGACTCGTGCTTTCACATCGAGAGTATTTTCCTTAACTGGTTCTCACTGTAATACATGCGATACATGACAAAGTGGCCGCCTTCTCAGAACCTCAAGTGACCTCAAGCTTTTTTCATCTCCCGACCAAACAGGTCGCAGCTTGAAGGACGACGTGAAGGACGGTGCCTGAAGCTTTAAGATCTATTGGAGAGAATCTTTTTCACGTTAATGTATTAACCTTGGAATGTAGCTACAGATCAGGACTTGCTGTCTTATTTCAGGAGTACACTCAACAGCTGTGGACGAACACCTCGATCACAAATGGTGACCTCACGGAGGAACGCTTTGCCCAGGTTTGCAGTGGAGGAACCCGAGTGTCCTGTACAGTGCCCTGACCTCAACCCCACCGGACACATTTAGGACAAACCCGAGACTGCAACTGTGTCCCAGGCTTTCTCACTCGTCATCAACGCCTGACCTCACGCGCGCTCTAAAGCCTTTCCAGGACGGTGTCCAGAAGGTTGTTCTGACTACAAAAGGGGGAACTAAATATGGAACGGGACACCAAAGAATGCACACGTGTGATTGTGAGGCGTCCAGAAACTTTAGGCTATATAGTTTGTTAGAGTAAGTGTGTTTCAAACAAACTAAATTTATTATTATTATTTTTATATATATATAACCTAGCAGGAGCCCTAACATTGGATAACCGCTGTAATTTGGTTGCAACAACGCTGCGATGAGTTAGAACGACTGATAAAGTCACTTGGAGATTCACAACGTTGCAAAGACAATGAAATTTGAACCTTGGAGCGTTTATGTCGATTAACATCCATTCGCACAACTTCCAACTTTTAAGTTTCTAACAGGGTTTAGGATTTTGATCTGAAATTGGGACGGACAAAACCAGCGTCTCTTACAGTGTCATTTACTTTCACAAATATTACCTTGAGGTGCATCTTTTCCAAATTACTCTACTGTGATATAATGTTTTGTATTACTTGTTTTATGTACACACATTTACAACCATCAACAGCATGCCCCTATTGGTCCAGTGGTAAACACCCTGTCCAACTTAGTCCTGCCCAAGCCATCAGTTTAGAATTAACTAGAATACAACGGGGAAAATAAATGATCCAGTTACATACCGCAATTCTTTTCTGTGGCGATTCATGTTTTTTTGTTAAATTGATGCTTAATTTGCATTTGCAGTGGTAAAATGTTGCTGCGGTTTGTATACGGTATGCGCCAAAATATACAGTACTGAAATTAAAAGATGAACACCATCGCATCGTTGTCGTCTGTGAGTTTATTTCTCCTGAAAGAAACTAACATACACACTCTTAGTGTGTTGATTCACCACGGTATGCGTAACGTAAGTGTCCGAAGTGTGTGTGCAGACAGTGTTTATATCGTTCATGCAGATTCTCAAAGGTGTTTTGACTCGTGCAAAAGGAGACGCAGGAACAGTTCTTGGCGGATCTTCACAGTTGAACACACTCTCCTTTAACGTTCCCCATAAGTAAGCATCGGGTGGTGTAAGATCCGGCGAATGGGGACGGGGACGAGAAGGAATTGTTCTGCCACCTTTTTTAAACTCGCTATTCACGACCGCTTCCGTATGAGCGACAATAAAACTATGAACACTTTGTTCCTCCGTCGAGAGAAACATTTCCAACAACAACTGCACAACAGAACTTCCTTTTCACTACTGGGAACACTGCGGCTGGAGCTTTGATCTGTCGACAAACGCAAACATGCATTCGAGATGCATAAGTTTCAGTACTGTATATTTTGCCACATACCATATATCTCAAATAGTAATATTTATAAAATTGTGATACTTACAGAATCGCATATCCCTAATATTAATATAAATCCATTATTCTTCACACATACCAGCTTCTTCTTAGTTATACAGTGACATTATACAGCACCCGTGGAGCACACAGGGTTAAGGGCCTTGCTCAAGGGCCCAATAGAGGGAACCTGGCAGAGCTGGCGCTCGAACCGCTGACCTTCCGATCGGTACCGAAGAGCCTTAACACACTGAGCCGTTTGTCTCAATGTCCGTAACAAATTAATGACAGCATAATAAAATTCCTCCTGGGAATAGGTTCTTCACATGTATAAGCTTGACTTGGATATACTGTATCACACCTGGAGTGATTTTTATTGGCATCTTTATAGTTGATAAAAAATAGCAAATATGTACTGATGTGTATAGTACATATAATACATAATTTATACCGTATTTCCTTCCAGCTCACCAGATACTACAACCGCTCTGATAGCAGGTAACAATGACATCTATATGTGGTTAAAATCTTAAGACTTATTAAACATTCAGATGAGTCTTACGGGTCAACATCTTCACTCATCTTAATCCTGGGCCACATGAAGATAATTCAAGGTCATTTTAAAAAGTTTTAGTCTGACCTGTGTAAAATGATCATGTGGTGTGTATGTAAGCCACAGGATCCCCTCAGGTGTATCTACCGTTATAGGAAATCATAAACAATAAGCATGTTTAATATTTACGACTCAACATGCTGTATGTCACATGTGAAAACACCGTCCTGCGGCAGTGACGTTATGTAGGTTTTTATTCTGGAGTCAGGTTTTCTCTGCATTTACAGAAGAGTTAATACACAGTCACAGTAATGAGCCTCTTAGTCCCAGTAAAACATTTCAGTGTTCCAAATGTTTAAAAAAAAAAAAGCTGTACATCTGTGAATAACGATCCTAGCCGAGGTTGCTTGGGGTCTCACTGCAGTCTTTCGTATCAATATTCGCCTGAATGCCTGATCTTTAAAAAATTTCATAGCTTGTCGGATAGCTTGTCGCCAACTTGCGCAAGAGACGCATCTGTCTGTTGGAAGTTCTGAACTCGCTCCAAGCTATTTCCACATGTTTGGACTGTTGAAGGAGTTCCTGGGAGGCCGGGGTTTAAGAAATGAAGCATGCTGTTCGATCATGGCTCCGGCATCCTGAGAGAACTTTCTACCTTGACGGTATCCAATCACTAGTGAAACACTGGGATGAGTGCATTAGTGTAGCAGCGGATTATATAGAGAAATAAAGGGAGTAGTTTACTTTCATGACTGTGTTCTGATATTATGCTATCAAAAGTCCTGTTTTGACTTGAACGCCATTGTGAATCTTTTTAACTATTTTAAAGCTTTCTTTTAAACCTGGCTTCATGATGCAGATATTTTGCCAGGTTTACAAGTGATGTGGGAAGTTTTTATTTATTTATTTATTTATTTATTCATTCATTCACTTTACTAACCATACCAGTAAAACACATTCAACATTAGAACTTAATAATACAGTCTTGAATTATACACAATTATGCAACCTGAGACATGAGACACGATGCTGACTTGATTATCTGAGGTACATGGACGAGGTCCATGTGTATTTTGGAGCTGGGCTGGTTCAGTGAATCTGGATAACGATGGACAATGACTAAAATATCATATATTGATTTAACCATGGCTTGCCTCAAGGCTGCTCTTTAAGGAATCTCTCATCTATAGGCAAAGAGTCTGAGCACGTCTTAATGTAAAAGTAGTATAAACCTGCACTGTAGGGCTGCGCTGCCTGTCTTTTGCTTTTATTCGATCGCTTGCTTTCATTCAAAGCCCTGCTGCTGTATCGTTGCCGGAGGTCAATATGTGTGTTTGAAGCATCTTATACTGAAAATCTGAGACTGGTGGGAGGAAGAACGAGCAGAAGTTCAAATAAAATGAACAGGGAAAAAAAAAAGAAAAAAAGAAAGAAAAGCATAATAAGAATGTTAAGAGAAGAAGTCATTTAAGGTGAACCGATGCTGTGGGGTGTCTGGACGGAAATGACTGTAGATGTGAGTGTGTGTGTGTGCGCGCGCACGCTCGGGTTCCCACCGCAGGGTTACGTGCCTTCACTCTCGTGCTTCTAATAGAGCAGCAGCACACATGACGGTGCGTTTCCGCCGCGTGGGATGCCAGATTGGTGCGTTTTACGCGCGCACACTCTGGGTGTTGTCATTAGAACGGCGAAACTGCCCTTTTCTCGCTCTGTGTCTGTCGCTCTCACACATATTGTTTCTCTCCCTGTGTCTGTTTCTATCAAGATTCTCGCTGTCTCCCTCTCTCTCTCTCTCTGTCTGTCTCCCTCTAGTTTCCCCTCTTTCTATCTCTCTCTCTGTGCAGTATTTCACACACCGCTCCATGACAGTGATGCCGGCAGTTAACGCCATGTCCAACATGGCAACCTAACCTTCGACAGGTAACTGCCGCGAATCACGTAGCCCTACCTGTGACGTCATTTCCGATGCTATTTAAAACCTTAGCATCCAATAAAATATTTAGAGGTTACAACGAGTTAGGAAGGGCCGCACGCTGAGATTAAAATGGACGACTTCCTGGTTTGGAGGAAAACGAACAGGAAACCGGATAAAAGAGAGAAAACGCTTTCTAGCGCGCGCGTAACATTATTTTCATCATTAGCGGCATCTCTATGGATCGCCATGGCGACAACGCACTCTCTGCTGCTATGCAGGGTTTTTTTTTTTTTCTTTTTTTGCGACGCAACGTGCGACTCCGCAATGCAGTGCTGGGGATTTTTAAAATCATCCGAGGCATCTCAGAAATTGAACAGCCATGCATTTCATTCAAAATGTTTAAAGCCGTGTTTAAGTGTTAATTTATATTAAACCGTGCATCAGATGTCATGACCAAGCCAGAGTTATAGAGTCTGGTGTTTAATTTGTCCTTTACAATGTCATTCTCCAACACTGGCTTCGTCCTAAACCACCTCCTAGTCCCCTAGCTAGGCTGTACAAACGCTGCTATCTCGCATACTACAAAGTGCACACACACAGTGGTCTAGCGGTTTTTTGGGCTGCAACCCGACACACGGTACCTTGAGCATCTCCTCCGCTCGTCAGCACGGCGATGGCTTTCCCAGCTCCCGACAGGTTCTCAAAAAACTTCTTGGTGTCAGGCTTCGACATTGTCGCTTCTCAGAGACCGCGAAAAACACAACTGTATTTATAAAAAATAAACCAAGTGGATTAAAATTGTGCCGGCTCAGGGACACACTCTGCCCCTTTTTCCTGTCTCTCTCTCTCCCTCTCTACGCACGTCCTCTGAGCTACGCCTCATTAGCATGACAAAAAAAATCCATCCAATGGCGTGTCACGTCAAAAATGACGCTTATTCTCTTCCACCAATCAGATTTGTCATGAGTGGGATGCTTCCGCATAGGGTAACATGCGGTAGGCGGAACTAAGATGACTAGCTTGAAAGGTGGATGGTGTGGCATCTCTCTCAGCTTAAAAACTCAGGGCATTTTAGCAATTATTTGGTTTCCTGTGTTTTTTTTTTTTTTTTTTAAATAAATATATGTAGGGCTCATGATTGTGTAATATAGAGTGACATATTTTTTATAATAATGATAAACTGAATTTTAGTTTATTTTAGCAAACTACCCAAACATGACTGAGCAAAAAAAAAAATTTAAAAAAATGGGTCACATAGGCAAATAAAAACACATGATAATGTGTATTTATGGTTGTTTTCGGTTGTTTCTATGACAAATAATAATAATAATAATAACAACATCAACAATAAATGTTTGTGATTTCATTCCTGTATTCTGGTAGTGGTAAAAAATTTACCCATTTTAAAAGTAATGATAACTTTTGTTCTACCAGACATATCCAAAAACCTAAATACACACTTTGAAGTCTAAAGCCTCCCCGTTAACATACACCGGCAAGTTCTCCATATAAGCACACTGTATATACTGTATGTTGTAATCGTCATTGACCTACAGTATGTTGAGATGCCGTCATGGATCTGTGCCTCTTGAGTTTTAAGGGTTAAAATATAATGTTTATATAAAGAATGATAGGATAAAAGGGTTGTATATATAAGAAGATAATTTAACTAACGTTATCTTTGCAGTAAATACTGTAGCAATGAATCTTATCCAGACCAAGGGGCAGGATCTAGGTTTACAATCTAGGTTCAACTGAGCTTTATGAACTTATGAAACTGAAATAGGAGTGGAAGTAAACAGGTGAGCAGGGCAACATGGAGCAGGTATTACTTGAATGAAAAATTGAGTCAGGGATAATAAAGTGACTGTTTTAAGTATCTACAGTTTTTATTTTTGTTTGTTTCCAATAAATCTCCTAATACTAAAGATGATTTAAAGACCTCTTAATTAGTCTTAATTTTAAGTAGTTAAGCGTGACATTAATATAATCACTCAAATATAATATAATACAATGTAATATAAAAACTTTAATTAGACTTTAATATGAGTACTTTAGGAAATGAATCCTGAAGACAACAAAAGGTCCCCAACAGGTCTCTAGTCCTGAATACGTCCGGCTGTCCTCTTTCACTACTCTTTGACCCATGTCTTCTTGATAAACGTTGGTACTGTAGTAGACTTGGAGTAATCCGAAAAGATTTCTTCAGCCTTTAGTTAAGAATTCTTCAACAATTTGTGTACACAATTATCTAATTTGGTTAATAATGTATACATCGATCATCTATTACATTAAAACCACTGACAGATGGAGTGAATAACGTTGATTATTATTTAAAAGTAGCACCAGTCAGGTCCTGAAGGTAGTGGGTTGTAAGCAGGAAAAATAGACAAGCGTAAGTACCTGAGTGACTTTGACAAGGGTCAAACTGTGCTGTCCAGATGACTGGGTGAGAGCATCAATCAATCAATCAATCAATCAATCAATCAATCAATCAATATTCTTCCCAATCAATCAATCAATACCCAACCAATGAATCAATCAATCAATCAATATTCTTCCCAATCAATCAATCAATCAGTCAATACCCAACCAATCAATCAATACCCAATCAAGCAAGCAAGCACAGGATCCAAACACCCAGTGATGCACATTGTAGTATTTCCAGCTCTACCACACCCACTTCACATCAGGCGTGGTAATTATTTACATAAATCACATGTGGTAGAGCAGGAAAAACACAAAATTGTACAGAACACAATGTATTGCAATGTAACCAACCAACTATACACCAAAAAAATAATCGTTTAATCAAATCTGTAGTAATAAGTAATGTTAAACGGTACAGTGATCCTCCAGATTTAAAACAGAAAAACACCGATGCAGGGTAAAGATTTGCATTTTAAGTTTGTGTCATGGCGCATACAAGAATAGATGCATTTGTTACACTCAAGCAGCGAAAGATTGCTGTCCTGGTGTCATCACCTAATTGTCCTGTGCTATTTCTCTGCCTTGCTCTGTGTGTGGTTGCTCACATGACATTTGCAACTCTGGTAACTGGCTCAAATTACATTCCCAGGAGTGACATCGTCTCAAAGCTACTGTCTTCTAACACACATACGGTGTATCTTGGGCTTCATGAGGCATCAAACAAATGCTATTCAAAACAATAGAAAACTTACACTATTGGTTTTCCTGGGTATTGTAATGCCTCTGTGGATTGGGCTTGTGTATCGATTTACATAAAGCGGGATACTGATATTGTTCGTAACATCAGATTAAAAAAGGTTTGAAATAGTTTAATTCCACTGTTTATCACACACTGTAGAAGTATATGATTAGGTTTGTGCACAAATCAATGATTATGACAAATTTGGTTCCATTATTACATTTTGTCCGCTGTGTGGTTCTGGCTTGAGCAGTTTTTGCATGTGTTTGTTTTTTGTTCCTTTATTATAATACAGCTGTTATTTCCAACCAAGTAATTTGATTGGACAAGAGGCATTTCATGAGTGCTGATACAGAATATAACAGCACTGGGATGTTCCACTATATGTACAGGTGTTCTACAGTAGTAAGAGGTGTCATGCCCATTCAACTCAATTTTTTAATACAGTATAGTTCAGCTACTATTCGTCACATATACATTACTATACAGTGAAATTCTTAATTTTTCACATATCTCAGCTTTCTTAGTA
Source organism: Clarias macrocephalus (assembly GCA_011419295.1). Classification (NCBI taxonomy): domain Eukaryota; kingdom Metazoa; phylum Chordata; class Actinopteri; order Siluriformes; family Clariidae; genus Clarias; species Clarias macrocephalus. The sequence goes on from JAAGKR010006604.1 coordinate 36,615, forward strand.
TGCAGGGGTCAGAGCGCAGGCACCCATGTAGTAGACAGGGTTAGGGGCGTGCTCAAGGGCCCAAAAATGGCAACCTGGTGGAGCTGGGGCTGACCTTCTGATCAGTAACACACTGAACCGCCACCCTCCTATGAGTTTAACATTTATTAAAATGTTATTAAAATATAATATGGCTGTATAAACTGTTCAATTCTATTTCCACAGTAGATGATTTAATTACATTTTTCTTTATGTTCATATCCCATTTGAAATCTGAATAGAGCACAAAAACAGGCCTCTTTTTTTTATTTTGTTTTTAGGATTTTGATTCATTTAGCTGGAGAGTATCTGCTAGTAGACCGCTCACCAGCGCAGCTGTAGGAGTCAAGCAGAGATATGATGAACTGATACACTTCTGCAGCTGTGTTATCTGCAGTGGTTATTTTGATCAATTTTGACTGCATTTTGATATAATTGATTTAAACCTTCAGATTTCTGGTTTGTAAAGTTCCTTTAGCATCAGTGATTAAGATGAGTGTTAATGTTAGATTGGTGTTCTTTGTTATTGTACATGTAGATGTGTCTCCCACCTTTCTGGGATTTAAACCCTTTAACACCTGTTAAGGCCATATTAGTCTAAATGTACTGTATGCTCAAAACATTTACAACTGCAGCAAATTTAGGTACAATTAGCCTGAATTCACTATAATGCATCAGCAACACAAGCTGAATCCACATGTGTAAATGAATATTCAATGCAAATTAATTGTCTTTTTGAATAAATTTTGCTTTGAAAAAACGGGCGAGTCTATACCAAGTACCGAACATCATGTATTACGCATGCCCTTTTTGTTTTGATGGTGCGTCACATGATCACGGTTGAGCCAATGGTTCTTCTCTTTCATGCACTGAGATATTGTGGGTAATCATCTTCCCTGCTTGGTATCAGTGTGCATGCGTCACTTGTATAGTCAACATCCTTGCGCGCGTGTACTGTTTACTATAACACTGTGACCACTCATGTGCACATAAAGCATCTTTTATTTTGTGTTTGTTTCTGGTGTAGGACGATTTTCTCTCACACAGCCACACCAGCTTACCGAATAGAGTCTCACCCACGTGAGGGTGTGAAAGTCGCCCTACACAGCAGCCGCCTTCCCCCCCGCCTGGTTTGCAAGCTAGCGTGTGTGTGTCCATGTGTGTGTGCGGCGCAGGGTTGGGTGATTCAGAGTCTTTATCGGTAAACTGGTGTGTGTGTGTGTGTGTGTGTGGGTGTGGGTGTACGCACATGGGTGTGTGTGTGTGAAAGTCGTCCTACACAGCAGCCCCCTTCTCCCCCCCCCCCTTCCTCCTCAATCACTACAGTCATGATTCTTTTCAAAGGTAAAGTGCACGTTGATTTTGTTTTATTTTTACTTTATATTTATACTTAATTATTTTTATATGAATATATTTGGGTTGTAGAACGAATCATCTGAGTTTCTATGATTTCTTATGGGGAGATTTGCTTTGATATACAAGCACAAAACAAACCAAGGTTCCACTGTAATTGCATTTTTAAAAATAAATTCATTAAAAAAAATGTGTAAATGTGTGTTATGTGGTGAGCCATTTCACTTTAACACAGCACTTTTGGAGATAAAGTCCCATATTACAACATGCGCCAGCAAAACGGGGGACAAAAGTATCGAAGCACTCGAACAAGATGACGTATTGACATAATCAATGTAATCGTTTGGTTTATGTCTTCCCAACCTAACCCTAATGGACAGAGTATCAGTTGTGAGCCAATGGTTGTGTATCATGAGCTCTGTTATATCAGAGAAAACAAAAAGTCAATAAAATATTCCGATTAAGTTCACCACTTCTCACCACGCCCCCCAACTTCCACAAACATGCTGAAGTGAGGACGACACTCTCCCTCCCAAACACACACAAGCACTTCTTTGGAAACTTTCGGGCGTGGATAGAAACATGGCAGCGGTCCAACCACACATGTTTATACCAGACTTTGGACCAGGAGGATGAAGGTTTATAAAAAGGCTTCCAAAGAATTTTACAACAGGAAGTTTCCGAGTGATTCATTATTACGCTTATTTTTACAATTACTTTTTGCATGGTTTTATCTTTTCAACTAACATACAGCATGCTTACAGTGATGGTTATGTCACCGGCAGCCCAGTACTACTCGAGTGTTGGCACAGATTCTCCAATGACCTGCCCACAGCCATGTGCCCAGAATTTTTTGACTCTCACTCACTCTGAACCTACCAAGCTCATCTGGCACCGCGGCCTCCCTATCAGCAGGAATGTGAAGGGGCGGGGCAACTAAATATGACAGTATGAAGCCCTTTAAATGTTCTCTTCCCTGTGAAAGGAGGCAAGAAGACCAGTTCAGCGTTTTTCAGCAGGCATTATAAAGTTCTGGGCTAGAAATGAGTGCCACGTTGTCTCCCTCGTTTTAACCCTCTCACCTCATGTCTGTTTTTTGTGGTGCTTTCCGACTCTTACACGGGTGGAGAAGACGTGCACCCGGGACAGGACGTGGGTTGAACCCTTAACGAGTGTGAGGTCTTTTGTGTGTCATGGAAATGCCATTTTCAAATTATTTTATTGCCTCTAATATTTCCAAATGCCTCTGAACCGTCCGTGTTGTTGGCACTGAACTATCTTTTAGGAAACATTTGGTTGCCAGTCCAACATTGTATGCCGCGGGTTAGTGAAGCAATTTAGACACAAAGTGGTTGGAACATACTAACAGGTTTTTGCTAAAATTAATCCATGCATCTAGTCTTCCTCATGACTGTGGCATTTCTGCCATACTGTTATTAAGTAAAAACAAAATGTCAGCACTTCAAAAATGTTTGGGTCTGCTGGGCCAGCCAATGGGTATGGAAATTCAGGGGGAGGGCAGGTTAATCAAATGAGAGCGGTGTCTTACAGTATGTAAAACAACCTCAAAATATAAACGACCTGCTTCCTCACATGATGTCTGACTGACCACCTACTGAAAGATGTGCAAGATGTTTAATCTCCAGATACCCAAATATATGTGCGCAAGCCCTGAAAAAAACACTTCACTTCACTTCCTTCACTTCTTTTATTTATAAAGCACATTTAAAAACTACTCCATAGTTTGGGGCCTGCTATAGCAAAAGCATGATCTAAAAAAGCAAAACAGTGTCAATAATAGAGAATAAAACTTTTGGATGATGCTGTTTTTTTTTTAGATAATCTCTGCAAGAAATTTAAATTTGGCAGACTTAACAGTTCTCTGAAACGCAGACAAAGAATGTTATGGAATGTTATAGGATATCTGCAACTTATCCTTTTGCCATTTACGTTCCGCTCGTCTGCAATTGCGTCTAAGTGAGCGAATAGCTTCATTAAACCGGGGGGCAGATTTGCGTTTTGGATGAACGCTTTAACTTCAAAAGCGCAATTTTATTAATAATTCTCAAGCAGGAATTATTGAAGTTCTCAAAAAACCCTGCGGCATCAGAACTTTCTGAAAGCTGGTTTGCAAGTGACACGTCAGAGACTGATTTATAAGCCCTATCAAAGTCTTCACAGGCTGTTGGAGAGAAGTGATGAACCAAATGAGCCTGAGCCATTGGAGCTCGAGTAAGGGCAGCAGCAAAAGTCAGAGAGTCAGTTTTTTGTTTTTGTCTTAGTTTTAAGGTTTAAACCAGTGTAAGGAATTATATTACAAAGAGAAGTACAGTTAAAACTCAGGTAAGCCTAATGAAAAAAAAAAACAATCAAAGCCCTGGTATAAAGGTTGAAAGATCGATATGGTCAATATTTCATGATTAACATTTTGAAGTCAATATTGCCTCACTGATAGGATGCAGAAAATACTCATTGTGTCCATTTCTACTAAAAGATTAAATATTTATGTGAGATACATGCATACTGTATATCAAACTGCCCTCAAATATTAATGAAGTAAAGAAGAGTAAAGAATAGTGGGACGAAAATGATGTGAGCTGCTGATAAACTCCTACAGAAATAGAGCTTTAGAGGATGGGTTTTAAGCCATAGGGGCTTTGTTATAAGTACTCTCAATCTGGAAAAGGGATTTAACCAAGTAAAGGTGAGCAGTTTTTTTAAAGGCACACTGAAGAAAAATCATATTATTGGTCTCAGTCTGCTATGGGTTTTTAGATGTAATAGAGCCTGTGTACTCTCAGCGGGGATGCCGCACATTAACTGACTCTGTGTGTTGTGTAATAAGACTGTATTTACACAAGTCATTTTTTACTTGATTCCTGCTGGTTTGAGATCATACAAGAAGAACAAAAAAATTCAATTTATGCTACATGAAGGAAAAAGAAGGACTAAGAGAAACTGCTCAAATGTAAGCAACATGAAGTAAAATTCAGTGTTGATTCACAACTTAGTTTGAGACCAACTAGACCTATAGAAAATGGCATCTATCTATCTATCTATCTATCTATCTATCTATCTATCTATCTATCTATCTATCTATCTATCTATCTATCTATCTAGGAAAACAGGAAGGGGTCATTCAGTTAAGAGTTTTTTTCACTGGAACTAAGGGGCCAAGCCCACGCCCTAAAAAACAGTTCCAACGTGACTGCGCACCAGTGCACAAAGCAAGGTCCATAAAGACATGGATGAACGAGTTTGATGTGGAAGAACTTGACTGGCCTGTACAGAGTCCTGACCCCAACCAGATACAACACTGTTGGGATGAATTAGAGCGGAGACTGCGAGCCAGGCCTTTTCGTCCAACATCCGTGTCTGACCTCACAAAAGTGCTTCTGGAAGAATGGTCAAAAAGTCCCATAAACACAAGTCCTAAACCTTGTGGAAAGCCTCCTGAGAAGAGTTGAAGCTGTTATAGCTGCAAAGGGCGAGCCAACATCATATTAAACCATATGAATTGAGAATTGTATATTAATCGAGTTCAAATGCATGTGAAGGCAGAAGAGCAAATACTTTTGTCAATATAGTGTATTAGATTAGATTCAACTTTATTGTCATTGTGCAAAGTACATGTACAGAGGCAATGAAATGCAGTTAGTGTCGAACCAGAAGTGCATTAGTATTCTATTTACACTAAATAATAATGTGTTATAACAAACAGAAAGTGCAGTAGGTGATAAGATATGGTGTGTGTGTACAAGTGGGACAAATGGGAAGTTTGTTTTGTTATCTGAGATAAACCAACATGAGCTTTAAAATCCATTTACACACACACACACACTAGATTGTAGTAATTATATACAGCACTGTATATGAATATTATATAATAA
>JAAGKR010006605.1:0-41871 GCA_011419295.1 Clarias macrocephalus
ACACACACACACACACACACACACACACACACACACACACACACACCACCGCCACAGCACCAAGTACACACACACACACACACACCACTGCCACAGCACCAAGTACACACACACACACACACACACCACCGCCACAGCACCAAGTACACACACACACACACACACACACACACACACACACACACGCACACCACCGCGTGACTTAGTTACTGACTGTGTGTGTGTCTGCAGGCTGAGTAGCAGTTTGAGTCCGGAGCAGGAGCAGCGACTGTGGGAACAGAGGTAAACTCACTGTCTCCCTCACTGTGTGTACACACACACACACACACACACACACACACACACGTCATCCCCTGTGTTCCAGTCTCTCTTTAACTCTAGTGTGGTTTGTGTTACCTGGGTGACGAGGGTGTGTACAGGTGTTAGTACGGTAGCCATTGATGTTGCCATGGAGACACAGAGGCAGGAAGTTATGTTGTCATAGTAACAGTTTATTGTCTCCTGCAGCCATAAATCATCATCCATTCAGAAAGAAACGCCAAAGAAGAAACCCAAACTGGAGCTGAAACCTTCCAACGGAGACAGGTGTGTGTCTGTCTGTCCGTCTGTGTGTCTCTGTCTGTCTGAGAGAAACCGACACAGTTTTAATGTCAGCTGCTGGGTGAGTGACATTGAGTGTGTGTGTGTGTGTGTGTGTGTACTTGGTGCTGTGGCGGTGGTGTGTGTGTGTGTGTGTGTGTGTGTGTGTGCTGTCCCCTCCTCTGCAGTAGCTCTATCGCTCAGTCTATGGACTCGGGTGGGACAGATAACTTCATCCTGATCAGTCAGCTGAAAGAAGAAGTGATGTCACTGAAGAGGCTGCTGCAGCAGAGAGACCAGACCATCCTGGAGAAGGACAGGAAGGTATAGTGGCGCGCACACACACACACACACACACACACACACACACACACACACACACACACACACACACACACACACCCATGAGTGGCAGTCATCTCATCACTGCAGGAAGCAATTTTTTGCCGTTTGTGTTTGGATGTCCGTCCATCTATATCTATCGTGTGTGTCTGTGTGTAGCTCACCGAGCTGAAGGCTGATTTTCAGTATCAGGAGTCGAACATGCGGGTGAAAATGAACAACATGGAGAAAGCTCACAAAGAGGCCATGGAGCAACAACAGGTAAAACACACGTACATGCGCGCGCACACATCCAAAATACTAATAGTTCTAATCTTTTTTCTTTTATGTGCACAATGTGTATGTCTGTCTGTCTCTCCGTGTTTCTGTCTTTACATCTGTGCCTAATTTTAATACTTGTTTACCTCTGTCTTACTTCCTGTCTGACTTTGTCTGTGACCTGTCTGACTGTGTGTCTGACTCTGTGACCTGTCTGACTGCAGGCGAAGAATAGGGAGTTGATGAAACAGGTTGCTGCTCTCTCTAAAGGAAAGAAGCTCGACCGCACCAGCAGCTCCCTTTTGTTACCATGACAACGACCTCTCACCCCACTTGCCCATGTGTCATCACTGTGAGGAAGCTGAGGCTGTATAACTCGCACTCCCACCTGTCTCTGTCTCTCTCCCTCTCTCTCCCTCTCTCTCCCTCTCTCTCCCTCTCTCTCCCTCTCTCTCCCCACCCTTCACCCTTGTTTGCTCTCAGTCTCTCTCTGTACATCTCTGGACCTTCAGTCCCTCTCCCGATGATGTCACTGATGATGTCACATATGCAGCCTCGTCCCAATCATGTGACTCTGAGCTGAGGGGCTGTGCTATGGACACAGACTTTGCAGGATGCACACACACACACACACACACACACGCACATACACTCTGTCTGAGGGCAGAGGAGGACTACAGCTGTCTGTCTCTCTGCTTGTCTGCCTGCGGGTGGGGTGGGATGGGATGGGATGGGGTATGATGGGCTTTTAATCACAACCACCAGGAGGATTTTATTATTCTGTGTGAAAGAGAATTGTTATTATTCATATTATAGGAGCCTCTCTCTCGCTGTCTCTTTATCTATTTCTCTCTCTATCTTTCAATCTCTATTATAAGTCTTTGTACTGTGACACTTTTGTATTTTTTATTTTGTCCTCCAAGGTATGGACATATCAGGAAAAATAAATCTTTTAAAACTCGAGTGTGTTTGTGTTGAAGTGAGTGTTTCTACAGCAAATCAGTCACCACACAGCAGTTAGCCAGAGAACGCCACAACGGTGTTAAAATCTCCCACAGCATCATCAGGAAATAAACATTCTGTAAATTTAACACGGTAAACATTTAATATCTGTGACGTATCCGTGTTACGTTTGATCAAGTAGAGCAGATTGAGGGGTTAAATCGCCCCTGTGCCGCGACATGCATTTGTCATGTGTTTGCACGTTTGTCACAGTAAAATCTGAGGGTAAATTTAGCAAGCTGTTCATCAGTGTTTAGCTTGGCTGTATTACCTGCGAGACGTGATCACCTGACCGTATGGCAGATGTTTAGATTCTGGATCACATGACTGCGGGAGCTCTACTGTAACTAAACATCAGTAAATATTTGTTCAGGTTGTGAATTTGGTAAGCAATTGTTTTTAATTTTTTTTTTATTTTTCAATTGTATTTGACAATATTACTCTTGAGGTGGTGCTGTTGTACGGAATATCACCACAATGCTGATATTTAGTATAACACTAAACCTCGAGTGTGATATTACATTTATACAACAGTTCCATAAACACCATTTCAGCAGATTTGTTTAATAATTTAACCAGTTACTTTGATCCGCCCAAACATATCCTTCTGGAACAAATTAACCGCAACTGGTGACCGACAGCGTGTTGTTAGTGTAATTAACAGGGGTGAAAGTAGTTTTAAACTCTTGTCGGTACTCTGTAGCCAAAAAGTGAGGAGAATAAACCATGGATGTGGTGCGCAGTCCTGAGAAACTTACAAGATTTACCTGATTTATTTCCACTTATTCTTCCGGGTTCTGGGGTTAAATCCCAAACAGCATTAAATTTAAGGCTAGTGTGCTAAGTAAGGTCTACAATCCCTTGTTCCGCACACCAATCAGCGCCTTTGACCAGGGGTTAGAGAGGGATTTGGGATTTCAGACAGAAGCTAGTTAGCTTGGTAGTTCGACCTTAGACGGGCATAAAACACCACAGATGTAATTCAGAAGAAAGCTGAAAGTGCTTCTGTGACTGGGTGTGAATGTGGGTTTTGTCACATTCTGCTCTCTCCTCAGTCCTGTGGTGCCGTACAGACCTACTCTCACCCACGCTGCATCCTGCCGTGTTTTCTACCAGAAAGCCATCAGAAGCTGGGCTTCCTCGTTTTTCAGACTGTATCGGTCATTTATTTAACAAAAGCAAACTTGGTTTAACAGTTCTGTAAAAAACGTCTCTGTGCTGTGGCTGACTGACTCCCTTTGTTTTCTACTGAGTATTTGACAGCGTGTGAAACAGCTCTGAATCTTCTGTGGTGAATATATGCTTGATACCTGGTAGTGCATTGTAACGGTCATGTCATGACGAGCTCCACCCCGTGTTGTCTACAGAAAGGTTCATGACTTGTCGGTTCCTCAGTGAACACTCCCCTGTCATGTGCTCGGTATTCCACTGGGGGCGCTGCAGCACTGCGTCAGGTATTGAGTCCGGTTTGTTCCTAACGAGTTTCCGTAGCATTTCCAGAGCGTCGCGTTGCGCGCAGTGGCTGCTGGGATATCAGCTCCGAGAGAGAGAAGGTAAGAGCGGTTAGCTGATGCTTTTTGTGATAACGTGTGTGTGTGTGTGTGTGTTATTAACACAGAATGTGCAATACAGATGTGTGTATGGTCTGAGCCCGGCAATGCGGTGTGTATACCGCTGTACCGGAGCAGGAGCGCCGTTAGAGCTTGTTTATGGGAGTGAGGGAGTCACAGCGCAGTGTTCAGGCTAACGCGTTAGCTTCTTTGCTAATGGAGGTGTAGAGCTGGGCACTAAAAGACAATATAAATGATCTCACACAAAGATATGTGCCCTCACACAGAGCATGTGTTATAGTTTATAAATAAGCGTTACTCCGTTGTAGATGTTGGTATAACGGTAACGCTGAGATTGATTCAATGCACATCATCATCATAACAACTGTTAGCCGACCGTCACGTGACTATGAACGTGCCGTAACTGAGTCCGTAATATACGTATCAACATCATACGTAACCTGGGATGATAATTGTGTATAAAAATCTGATGACGTCTTTGCCATGTGACCCAGGATGACGACAGCAGCACGGCCGACGTTCGAACCCGCGCGCGGTGGGCGGGGCAAAGGAGAGGGCGACCTGAGCGCACTGTCTAAGCAGTACTCCAGCAGAGACCTGCCAGGACACACCAAGATCAAATACAGGTACAGGTACACACACACACACACACACACACACACACACACACACACACCAAGATCAAATACAGGTACACACACACACACACACCAAGATCAAATACAGGTACACACACACACACACACCAAGATCAAATACAGGTACACACACACCAAGATCAAATACAGGTACACACACACACACACACCAAGATCAAATACAGGTACACACACACACACCAAGATCAAATACAGGTACACAACACACCAAGATCAAATACAGGTACACACACACACACACACCAAGATCAAATACAGGTACACACACACACACACACACACACACCAAGATCAAATACACACACACACACACACCAAGATCAAATACAGGTCACACACACACCAAGATCAAATACAGGTACACACACACACACACACCAAGATCAAATACAGGTACACACACACACACACACACACCAAGATCAAATACAGGTACACACACACACAGGGTGCCTGTTTGTCTGGATTTCATCTGGACAGTCCGGTTTTCCGGTCCTCTGTCCAGACCACTGCTCTGTGTCCTCATTTTTCCCTATTTGTTCTCATGTCTGACCCTCTGCCACATGTTGCGCGGATCATCACAAAACTCCGCCCCTTTTTCTTTTGTGATGGCGAGCCTACAGGAGAATGCACAACTATGCAAATTAGTTTCTATTGTTGAGCTTTAAAATGCCAAATACGAATCCTAGGTGGAGTTCAGAACATCAGATTTCTTGCAAAAGCAGCAATGTTGAATATCATGCTTTCTGGAAGCTCCGCCGCCTTAACATCATTGTGAGTACCAGAGGTAAAGGTGCATAAGAGCCACAATGAATACGCACTCTTCATTGACATCATTTTTTGCTCCACACTAACAATTGTAGGTGATGATAAAACCACTGCTGCAGAGCAGATCAAATGACTTCACCCTGTTAAATCACGGCACTCCTACTGGAGCTTAGATCACTGCGCAAAGTTTAACAGACCGGTGTATGAGAACTCTGTGGTTGCTAAAGCCCTCACCTTAGGCAAAACTAAAGCACAAGCACTGTGTACCAATATATTAGCCCTATACTCCACACATACCCATGTAAAGAAAACAATCTGCATTTTTCTCTCACTACTGATTCTTCAAACAAGGGTGCAACTAAGTGCTTTCTGATAGTCATCAGACACGTGCCGCTTGACTTTTACAGTAACTGTGAAGCCTAGACGGCCATTAAACCTCAAAGCTAAACACCGCTAGTCTAGAACTGAACTATGTGACACAGACAGTGGAAATGTTCACTATTTAATCCACATGGTGAAATGAAATGAACCTTCTGAAGGTAGACTCAGGCAAGGCAGAGGTCCAAGTCTGCAACATTTCAGAGGAATGCACAGAGATGTACAGGTTCCTGGCCAATGAGACACTCCTGAATGCAGCTAGGAAAGATGTGAAATACAGGAAGTGTAGTTATCCTTGTTAGTAGCCTCTTTAAAATGGTAATAATGGTTATTATGGAATTATTAAATTTATAATTTAATAAATCTCAAACAAAACCATGTATTAGCTGTCTCCCGGGGAAACTGGCAAAGGAATCACTGTTAAAGGAACAGAGTGGCAAAGTTTTCATTGTTCAAATCCAAGTGGCTGTGAATAAATGAACTTTTCCCCCAACCAATTTTGACTTAATTATTTGTAGTTTCGAGTGTGTCCTCATATTTTTTAACCTTTGTCCTCAATTTGGACCCAAATCGATGCGAGTGGTCACCCTACACACTTAAACACACACACCAAGATCAAATACAGGTGTGTACGCATGCACGCCACCACACACGCACACACCAATCAGGACCACACACACCCCAGGATCAAGCAGGTCCACATGTCAGGTGTTTATAATGCTGTTAAAGGTATAGAATTAGTTACTCAGTTACAGTTATTTATCTAAGGTACAAATTTTTCCATGTGTTCAGGCAGCCCACCCAGGACGCCCCTGAGGAAGTTCGTGCTCGTGATTTCAGACGTGAGTTGGAGGAGAGAGAGAGAGTCGCTGTCAAGAACAGAGAGAGAGGAGCAAGAGGTGTGTATCCGCGGGGGTTAGTGTGTGTGTGACATGGGGTGCGCGGGTGTGTGTGTGTGACATGGGGCGCGGGGGGTATGGGGGCTGGTATACTTAATAACAGTTAGGTTTCTCTCCTACAGAACACACCTCTTCCTCTTCTTCATCCTCTTCCTCGTCCAAGCGTCCTCGCCTCGATCAGATTCCTGCAGCGAACCTCGACGCAGACGACCCGCTGACTGACGTACGACACACTCCACACTGTGTAGACAGAGCGGGGATGGGTGCAGAGACAGGTGGGGGGGTTGGAGAGAAAAACAGGGTGTATACAGATGTGCAGATGGGTGGGTAGACAGATGAATTTCCAGACACATGGTATTTAGAAAAATAGGTATCTTCGGGCAGACCTGTGTGTGTGTCTGAGTTCTGCCGTCCTGTTACATTTAATGTGCCATTTTAGTTAAAGCTGAATCTCTGCATCTGAGTGTTGCACTTTAATTATCAGCTCAATAATATTTAGATCTGGTGACTGTGCAGTCCATGGGAGATGTTCACCTTCACTTCCATGTTTACCCTGTGGGGACCCGGGGTAGATTAGGTCCCTAGCACCCCCTTGCTGATCGCAAGAGGTGACAAATGGGGCAGCTTGTTAAGCCGTGAGTTGCGACCTGTGTCAGTGGATGCCGAGATCCTGGTATTTGAGGAATGTGACATACTGCGGATGTCTCAGCTCCAACACAATACTTTCGCTCGAATTTCATTTAGACGGGAGGTTGGAATGGCCCATTCCAATCAATCGGCTGGTCAAGACTTGCCCTAGATATCCTACAGGTTACCAGAAGGCGTTTGCTAAGGGTCAATTGAGTCATGTAAACATTTGTTTTACTTTCTCAAGTATATCATCCCTATATCTTTGATGCATACCCGGTGGAAGTCCCCTTCCCCCCTGCGCATCCCCTTGTTGGGCTCCAAGGTTGGCGAAGAGTAGAGATGACGAAACATAACTTCAATCAACATGGCAAAAACTCAAACCACAAAATCTGGATCAAACTATTCCCATTTGCTATACAGACAGGTATTACTGCTATAACAGGGACAGGGAATAATGTTAAGAAGCTAAGATCTGGCCAGATCTTGGTAGAATGCAGTAAAGAAAAATCCAAGCTGAGAACCTACTACACACGAGTGTGCTTGCTGGTGTAGCTAAGAAGGCTTTTAATCACCTAACTCTAAATACCAGTAAAGGAGTAATTTGTACCAGGGAATTGGAGAATATGGAGGAGAATGAAATAACTGCAGAATTGAAGTCCCAAGATGTGATAGTTGTTAAGAGAATCACAGTTCTCTCTCACAAAAGAAAGAAGGCCGCATTATCAAGACTGGCACTTGCATCTTAACCTTCAACAAACCCCAACACCCAGAAAAGATTCAGCTAGTGTACTTGGGTGTTCCAGTTGATATGTTTTTACCTAACCCACTGAGATGCTTCAGTTGCCAGAAATTCGGACCTGGCTCAGCTAGTTGCAAAAATCAACCCATCAGCTGTAACTGTGGAGGGGAAAAGCATGGAGAAGATTGCAACAGACTGCGTAAATGCAGTAACTGTGCAGGGAACCACCCAGCTTCCTCAAAAGCTTGCTCTTCCTGGATCAAAGAGAAAGAAATCCTAAAGTTGCAAATTACAAAGAAAGTTAACTATAAGGAGGCTCAAAGATTAGTTGAAGGTATCCACACCTTCAAACTAGAGAAAACCCTTGCAACTGTTGTAAAACCACAACTGCGAACTAAGGAAATCCAAACAGACTTAACTTGGATAAGTGGTAAAGCACAAAAGATTGAGGACACCAAGAGCAAGACCCTAAGTAACCAAAGACGGACAATAAAACAACAGACCCAGACAAATCAGAAATATAATCAATTGGCTAATAAAAACCAATCAAGCAATATGAGCCATAAGAAACCATCCTCACATAAATTATTTTTCATGGCTTGTATGAGATGACCTTTGTGGAAGTGACCACTTCCCACTGATTATAACTCTAACAGCAGCCGAAATACAGCAAACCTCCCCAAAATGGAAATTACAAAAAGCAAATTGGCATGCATTCCGAGCCACTTGCCATGAGAGATTTATCGAGAGCTGTCAGGATCATGAAGACTCTTTAAAGTGGTTTACAAATACACTGATTACAGCAGCAGATGAAATCATCCACCAAACGATTCAAAAGACAAAACCCATGGTTTGACGATAAATGCAAACAACTTACACAGGCACGGAAAAAAGCAATAAGAGCAAAAAGAAACTCCTCAGCAGAAAATGATAACCCAAAATTTCGGAGACTCCAGGAAATCCAAGAAAGGATTGAATTAAACTTCCATACTGAAAAACTAGAACCATATAACCAACTAACTATTTACTATGGAAGAACTATCAGTTTCCTTAAAGTGCTGCCATGAGACTGCAGTAGGCCCAGACAAAGTCCATTATCAGTTTTTGAAACACTTATCTCAAAACATTTTATCTATTCTATTGGAAATTTTTAATAAAATCTGGAGAACTGGTAATACTCCACTGTCTTGGCAAGAAGCAACAGTCTTACCTATACTTAAACCAAGCAAGGACCATGCAGACCGTAACAACTATCGACCAATAGCATTAACAAGTTGTATGTGCAAGACCATGGAAAGGATGGTAAACAATCGACTCGTTTGGAAATTGGAATACGATCATCAAATAAGTGACTTCCAGTGTGGTTTTAGAAAAGGAAGGAGCACTCTAGACCATCTCATAGGACTAGAGCAATATGTCCCTGATGGCTTCATTAAAAAGGAACATGTGGTAGCTCTTCTTTTTGACTTGGAAAAAGCATACGACACCTCCTGGAAATACAAGATTCTTAAAGATCTGCATAAAATGGGTTTCAGAGGTAACCTACCTATATTTATATCAAGTTTCCTATCCAACAGAAACTTTCGAGTGTGAATAGGAGACTTCGTGTCAGACTTGTGTACTCAAGAACGAGAAGTTCCCCAGGGCAGCATCCTCTGTCACGCTGTTCATATAAAAATAAAATAGCATTATACATACTATTGGCCCAAATATACTGTTTAGTTTCTATGTTGATGATGTCTGTATATGTTACAGGGGGAAAAACATGAGTACAATCGAAAGACATTTACAATTATGCATAAACAAAGTACATGAATGGTCAATAGAAAATGGGTTCAGATTCTCTAAGAAAAAGACTCTGTATTCAGTTTTGCCTTCTGTGATCCCTGCATCATAAACCAGAACTGTTCATTGACAGAGAACCACTTAAAGTTGTCAAAGAAGCTAAATTCTTAGGTCTGCTTTGGGATAACAAAATGACCTTAAATGGGGGTCTGATTGCACAGTGCTGCTACGACTGGTCCGATCCAGGTTGGATTGTGGGAGTATCGTTTGTGGATCCGCCAGAAAATCATACTTGCAAATGCTAGACACTGTCCACCATCAATGACTGAGACTCGCATTGGGAGCCTTCAGGACCTCACCAGTACATAGCCTATACACAGAAGCAAATGAACCACCTGTTTAATTAAGACGCTTGAAAGTAGCTCTCCAGTATGCAACCAAGATAAAGACAAATCCACATAATCCATCTATAAACCAATCTTTTACCCACAATTGCATCATACATATTTGCATCTGTATTAGGCCAGACCAAATTACATAAAACCTTTCGGAATACGCACCAGACGTCATGGAAAATCTAGGAATAAATCTGGACATCCTAAGTCAGACACACTTCCGCCCAATCCCTCCTTGGAGCTTGGAAAAGCTTAATATCAACTTATAACTGACTAATAATAAGGAGGATGAAACTCATCTCTATATATTCCGCCAACAAGTCCTTGAAATAAAAAGCATTTTTCCCTACCATAAACCAATATACACTGACCGGTCAAAAATGGATAACCACGTTTCTGCAGCAGCAATGACCGACCAACACCACTACGAAATTTGTATCCCAGACCAAAGTTCCACCTTTGATAAAAAGCCTGGGCTCTGTTACTTGCTCTGGAAAATATCGAAAAGGAAAGGGAACAAAACGCTTTTATTTACCGACTCAAAATCCTGCCTACAAGCTTTGGAATCTATGAAAACAAATCACCCAATAATTATTGATGTATTAATCATGGCAACCAACTACAGAAAAACCATCACAATATTGTCTTCTACTGGATTCCAGGACATAGTGGAATTACTGGAAATAAACAAGCTGACATGGCAGCAACACAAGCGGTTTCACAACAAATAATTAGCGTATGTCAAATCCCACCCTCTGACCTCAAGGCTTCGATAAATCAGTATATATTAAATAAATGGCAAGCAGTATGGGAACAGTACCAAAACAACAAATTATTCTAAATAAACCCAGTGGTGGGAAAAAGATGCTTTCACCCCTTCGAATCCAGACACGACCACGTCATATATACAAGGTGCCGTGCCGTAGAGGCCATACAAATTTATCCCATGCATATTTATTAAAGAATGAAGAAGCTCCAAAATGTCAGTATTGTAGTACTACTCTAACCATAAAGCATATACCTTTGACCTGCCCAAGTTTTAGCACCATAAGAAAACAATTTCTACCAGAACAAGATTAAAAAAAAACATTCTATAAGATTCTACACCTAAAGAACCTTATGTAAAGTCTTGTTCTTCTGGCCAAGTCTATGTTGTAATGTAATGTAAAAATAATTTATTTTTATTTATTATTATTATTATTATTTATTAAATCCCTTACATTATAACATAATATTATATTGGTTGAAATAAATCAGTTTAATGTTTGATATGTATCTGCCATGAAATAGCCTGGGAAGCTGATATGGCAATAAACCCTAATACAAACAAACGTTCATGTTCATCGAACAACTCTATCACCAGTCTTGCTGTGTGTATTGGTGCATTATCATCCTGATACATGACACCTCCTTGAGGATACAATTTTTTAACCATTGGGTGCACATGGTCCTCCAGAATGGTTCGGTAGTCCTTGGCAATGACCCGCCGATCTAGCCCAAACCATCACTGATCCACACCCATGCTTCACTCTGGGCATGCAATAGTCTTGGTGGTACGCTTCTTTGGGGCTTCGCTACACCATAACGGATGTGGGAAAGACAGTGTGGACTCATGTGAAGGTGGACTCATCAGAGAACAGTACATGTTTCACATTATCCACAGATTTCCACTGCTGGCACCATTGAAACCGACGTTTGGCATTGGCATGAGTGACCAGGTTTGTCTATAGCAGCCCGGCCGTGTACATCGACCCTGTGGAGCTCCAGATGAACAGTTTTGGTGGAAACAAGAGAGCTGAGGTGCACATTTAATTCTGCAGTGAGTCGGGCAGCTGTGGTTTTATGTTTTTTGGATACAATGTGGGTTTGCACCCGGACATCCCTTTCAGACGGCTTCCTCTCGCATCCACAGTTACTCCTGTTGGATGTGATTCGTCCTTCTTGGTGGTGTGCTGACATTACCCTTGATACATCACAAAGACTTGCTTCAGCGAGACGTGCACCAACAATTTTTCCTCTTTTGAACTCTGTCATCCATAATGTTGTGTGCATTGCAATATTTTAAGCAAAACTGTGCTATTACTCTGCTAATGAAACCTTCACACGCTGCTCTTACTGGAGGAATGTGCAATCAGTAAAGATCGGCCACCAGGCTGCTCACATTCAGTCATGAAACCTCCAATACTAAAGTGACCAGTGTTTCAGTTTTATTGTTCATCCCCTGTATAATGTGTGTGTGTGTGTGTGTGTGTAGGAGGATGAGGATGAGGACTCCGCCTCTGACAGTGATGATGATGATGATGATGACACCGCCGCCCTGCTAGCTGAACTGGAGAAAATCAAGAAGGAGAGAGCAGAGGAGCAGGAAAGGAAGGTGAGGACCACTGAGCACTCACTCTACTACACATACACAGAAACAATGTATTAGACACGTGTGTGTGTGTGTGTGTGGTAGGAGCGGGAGCAGAAGGCAGAGGAGGAGAGGATTCGGATGGAGAACATTCTGAGTGGGAATCCACTGCTCAACCTCGCTGGACAACAAACACACACACAAAACACCTTCAGTGTAAAACGCAGGTATTATACACACGCACAGACATGATCAAACATATCTGTTCTTATGATAAAAAGTGTAAAAAGCAAGATGTCTTATTAAATGTGTGTGTGTGTTACAGGTGGGACGACGATGTGGTCTTTAAAAACTGTGCTAAAGGCGTAGATGAGTCTCGCAGGGAGAAGCGTTTTATTAACGACACACTCCGCTCAGAATTCCACAAAAAGTTTATGGAGAAATACGTCAAGTAACCCTGATGACCTTTGACCTTTTTGTTACTTTCTTTTTATTGTTCTGCTTTGTTTTTGCCTTTTCTTGGTTGATGTGTTATTAAAGCTTTTCATCTCTTTATTAGTGCTTGTGTTTCTGTTTTAACATAATGTGTCTGTGCTGTGGGTGGGGTTAAGGATTGCGTACAGACATTTCGTCTGATGTGGGAGAAGTTAACTGCATAGTTTCATTTCCCACTTTTTGGATTTCCTCCAATGATGTCTCTCCTAAAGAAATGTTTCTACGGTGTGCCCCAGTGACACACATGATTTTTAAAAAAAAAGGGGGGGCAGGGTTGCACCTCTCTGCAAATCTTTTTAAAGAGGGGGCGAGGTTACACCTCTTGGCTGAAGGCCCTGACCTTCTGGGTAAAAGGTGGAAAGAATACCAGTTTGAGGGTCGGGAGAAGTCGAGAGATGAGAAGGCTAGAAGTTGTTCTGTGAACATCACTGTGTGTGTGTCTGTGTGTGTGCGCACATGTGCGTGTGTGCTTTCGGGTTTCAAATCTGACGAGCGTTCTTTAATGCTGAGCAGAGTGCCGCGGTTCAGCTGCTGAAAGACTGTGACTGTGGCACTCATTAGTTACAGCCAGTTTTAACAAGATTCAGTCGCCATTACTCCGCCAGCCAGTCTCACGCCTACAGTTTTGCTTTGCTGCCGCAGCTACACGACTGCAACAGTCACGTCGACTCCTTTGCTACAAATTGCAGATTTTTGCCACCACTGGTGACAATCAGCTACTTTTGGCTCATTTAACTCCTGTCTGCCGACGTTATTGTTACACTTTGGTACACTTTACTTGGTCCATTTGGCCTTCACCACTGCTAAAGCCCACCAGCTTTGTGCCATCATGCAGGACGCTGCTCCTGGCTCACACTTGAACGTCTTACACTCACTTCACTTCATTTCTTGTTCCGCCTCCTTCCCTAATTCCCAGTCCCATTTTTAATTTTTCCTTTATTATTTAAGAAAAACACTCCATTCTGAAGACCTATATTTTCTTGGCTCCACCTTGGCTCGTCTGTAACGAGAGATCACAGATGTATTACTGAGCCACAGTCTGACCATGTCTCCCACACACACACACACACACATCACGTGTGAGATTTCAGCTCACTCTTTGTTGTGTTTGTGCTCTCTGGTGGAACAGTGAGTGCACTCGCTGTTCTTATGGTTACAGTCATCAGGACACGCTAGGGTAATCAACTAGCTAGCTGTTAATCTTTGTTTATAGAAACAGGAGTGTGAGCAGTTGCACAAACACATACTACAGCTGCGCTAGGGGATTGTGAGCAATGTGGAGAAATCCACAGAAACCTTCGTACGTTTTCTACACAAAACTAGTAAAGTACGAGTCTGGGAGTTTATTCAGTTGTGTAGAGACCAATAGCACAAAAAGAACTCAGTGGGTGTTGGTTCCAACCCCAGGCAGGTCTGGAAGAACTGAATGTATAGAGTGTGTCAACACCGCACTGGGGGATGTTGGGTAATGACGTTCAGCCCTTTATACGACGTGATCTGAGCTCCACCTGTGGTTCTCAGGGCTGAGGTGGGTGGAGTCATGGCTACTGTAGGAGAAGGGGGTTGGAATGAGCTCCTGGTGAAAGCTTGGATAATACTGAAACATCTTTCTGAAATTGAGTGTTGTACGTGTCATTTTACACAGAAAACACAGTGATTTTTATATCTAATCATAGTAACAAAATGGGTCAAAATCAAAGCAGAGGCAAAAAACAATTTCATCTTATCCATACAGGACTTTAGACTGGACATTACAGGGTAACACCAATCAGTCAAAAATAAAACTTTTTTTTGTTTCACAATTTAGCCCTACTGACTCTCAGAAGAGCAAGCTAACTAACCTGCTGGATGCACCCCTCACCCCCCAAGGAACTCCACAGAGCATCGAACACACTGCCAAATACAAATCAGCTATGGATGAGTGGAATTCCTTTGTTTCTGAGCACCACTCCACGTGGGGAGGATAGGAAAAAAACTTTCAAAAAAATTTCAACCACCGCACAACCTGTGTGCCTTTTGAGCGGCTAAGACATTTTTTGAGAACACCGAGACCCGGACACCGATGTCACTGAATATGGCATAAGTTTAAGGCTTTGTCTTAGCTGGATTTTGCCATAAGCACCTAAAGGACTCTCAAACAATGAGAAAGAAATAACTTGTTGAAGCACCTTTGGCACCAATTACGTCTTCAAGTCATTTCGAGTATGATGCTACAAAATGGTTGTTCCTCTGGAAGGTTCTCCTCTCTCCACAGGGAACACTGGATCCCTTTAGACTAAAAATTGAGTTCTTAGTCACCTCCCTGACTAAGGTCCTTCCCCAATCGCACATTTTGGCCAGGCAGCCCACTCTAGGAAAAGTCCTGGTGGTTACAAACTATTTCCACTTATGGATGATGGAGGCCAGTGTGCTCATCTGCACCTTCAATGCTGCAGAAAATTTTCCGTACACTTCCTCAGATCTGTGCAGATTTTGTCCGATGAAGTAGTTTGCTCTGGTCCCATCCCAATGAGACGTGGCGACATAGCTTACAGCAGGTTATGGTTGCTGAACCGCTGGAAGTGCAGGAGGTGCTCCAAAAATAATGTGAGCTTTATAGGCAATTGGAAGACCTTTGAGGGCAAAACTGGCCTGTTAGGGCGGGACGGTGTCCATCCCACTCGGGAAGGTGCTGCTCTCATTTCTTCTAGTATAGCACATAGTCTCAGAAGAGGCCGAGTTAATCGGTGACAATCCAGAGTCCAGGCCAGGGAGCAGACAGACAGGCTAAACCAACCGTCTGCTAGCTGCATAGAGTCGTCACTCAGGGCTCATCATATTGAGACTGTGTCTGTTCCCCGAGCTAAACAAAAGTTTACAAAGTCTCAGAAAGTCTGTTTCAGTATTTTAATTCAATAGTGTAGAGACTAAAAATTCAAAGCACACTGAATACACAGGGAGTACCTCTGATCTGAAACTAGGACTGTTAAATATTAGATCTCTCACATCTAAAGCAGTTATTATATAGTTTCATTAATAATATTTAACAGTATATATATATAAACCTAGTCGTCTTTATAGACAAAGCGTTAATTGCTGGAGACTTTAATATTCATTTTGAGAATCCAGAAGACCCTCTGAGAACAGCATTCTTGTCCATACTGGACTCAGTAGGAGTAAATCAGTGTGTAGTAGGACCCACTCATAAAGCAGGTCACACTTTAGATTTAATATTATCCTTCGGATTAAGTATAGGAAATATAAGAACAAGAAGAGCAAGAACATAATGGTCAAGGTTTAGAATCGCTTCCGGGACGAGAACGCTGTGCACGTCTGTGCTGCCGCTTCGTACCTGGATTGTTTGTTTGTTTGTTTGTTCGTTCCTGCTGCATGTTTTTCCGCCATTCTACCGGATTCTTTGGATTATCTCATTTCATATTGCCGTGGCTTGAATCAAACTGGACTATAACTATCAAACTTTTGCTGTCTGTGAGTTTGCCACCGGGCCGCTGCGAGACCTCTGCCCTGTTAGCGTCTCCACCACGCTCGGCTCTTCTGATGGGCAAGTCATCGCTCTCTCAGTCGGTTGCGCTGTTTGTTTACTGCTCGCTATTTGGGAGTGCTGTCTCCTATTTAGTTTGCTGTTTTTGGTGAAGTGGCGCTTCAGGGTTTGGCTAGCGCAGATTTTGCTCGTGTCAGGCAGTTTTTGCCTGTGTCTGGCTCTCACTTGCTCAGTACTGTAATGTTCTGGGCTAAAGTTTTTCTGTTTTTCTCTCTTCTTTTTTGTCACATTTTGCATTTCACTTCCATCATGGATATCAGATATTTACCATCGCAACTAAGGGCCTTGAACTGCCATCCGCGTCTTGACTCCATGACGTATGAACACTCCCGGAGTTTAGTTATTCGCCGGCGTCCACGGTACATCCACCGCTCACGGCGTGTGTTCAGGAGTACTTTTTGCTCTTCGTCCGAAGCCCTTCCGTGAATCTGGACTAATCAAAGATTGACTGCTTCCAAACAACTGGCTGCTGGCCTTACTGTTCATCGCTCTCTAATTTATCTCACTGGTTTCCAGCATTATACTGCGAATCTGAATTCTGTACATCGTCACTTTGCACTTCTGAACTGTCGCTCAATATCAGACGAAGCCCTTTATCTCAACGAAATTATCACTGACAATAAGCTTGATTTTTTTTCTTCTCACTGAAACCTGGCAAGCTCCGGATGATTTTCTTCAGTTAAATCTTCTTGCACCTGATGGATACAAGTATCTTGCCCAACCTCGACTGCATGGCAAAGGAGGTGGTCTTGCTGTCATTTACCGGGACAATCTCAGTCTGAAACAACTTGATTTTCACAACAAGAACTCATTTGAATACATGGTATTTGAAAGCTGACTGTCTCACAGTTATCCTGCTCTATCGTCCTCCTAAAGTCCTGTCTGACTTTTTTTCTGAACTCAGTGAACTGTTAACCCTTGCCTGCTCATTGTCATCTCCTATTCTCCTGCTTGGTGACTTCAATATTCATGTTGATACAGTTTGCCCCTAAACTACCCAATTACTATCTGTATTTGAATGTTTTAATCTGACACAGCATGTTCAAGTTCCTACCCATACTCGTGGTCATACCCTTGATCTAATATGTACCTCAGCTGGGGATATCACTTCTATCTCTGCCTCTGTCACCGGTATTTCTGACCATAAACTTCTTGACTTCAGCCTCGATCTACCTCTTCATTCCAAATGCCCTAAGACTGTTATTTCATACCGTAATGTGAAAGCTATTGATACTGTATCATTTTGTGCTTCTATTGTCTCTTCAAATCTCTCTGATGTCATTGATATTTCTTCTCCATCTATGATACTATCTAATTACCACTCTACAATTTTTATCCTACAGCAGTATGCTCCTATCAAGACCAGAAACGTTCCCGCCACTCACTCTTCTCCCTGGGGTACCCCTGAGCTCCGTATTCTTAAGGCCACTGGCAGACGGCTTGAACGTCTTTACAGGAAAACTGGTCTTACTGTTCATTACTTGGCTTTTCTTGATCATCTCAAACGTTATAAATCTGTTCTCTTCTCAGCTCACTCTAACTTTGTCTCTGCCACAATTAATAAATCGAGCAACAGGCCTAAAGCATTATTTAATTCGATAAATAAACTTACCAACCGCACACCTCAGGATACTATAGTATCTAATGAGTTTTGCTGCTCTTTTCTGGATTATTTGCTTGAGAAGACTAATGCTGTCCACCAATGTTTCCCTACTAATACAGAGCTCAGCCATCCAACAAATCCATCATCTCAGTCTTTATCTTGTTTTTCTCTGACGACCCCAGACTCCGTTTCTAAGCTAATCCTGAAATCCAACTCTTCCTCCTGTCACCTTGATCCTGTTCCTACTTCTCTCCTTAAACTTTGCCACTCTGCTATTTCTGCTCATTTTCTTCTCATTTCATCAACGCATCTCTTACCTCTGCTTCATTTCCATTGCCACTAAAAACTGCTGCAGTTACACCTGTGCTTAAGAAACCCAACCTCGACCCCTCAGTTCTATCTAAATATTGTCCCATTTCTACAGTACTGGAAAGTACTGTTGCTACCCAACTCCAGTCCTTTCTACTTGATAATAATCTCTTCGACCCTTTTCAGTCAGGTTTTCGCCCCCTCCATAGTACTGAAACTACACTTGTAAAGGTAGTGAATGATCTACTGCTTATTGGTGATTCTGGATCCTTGTCTATACTATATACTACTTTACTATCTCCCATGATTTACTTATTTCTCGTCTCTCTTCTCTGGGCATTTCTGGTACTGCTCTTTCTTGGTTTTCTTCCTATCTTTCAGATCGACAGTTTTACATTTCTGTTAAGGATTTCCGATCACCCACTGTCCCCCTGAAGCGAGGTGTTCCCCAGGGATCTGTTCTTGGCCCCCTATTATTTACAATTTACATAATCCCACTCGGTCTGATCCTTCAACGTCATGGTCTTAATTATCACTTTTATGCGACGACATTCAACTTTATTCCATCTGTACACCTGCTCCATCTGTCCAAATTGACAAAATCTCTGCATGTGTAAAGGACATTAGAGCTTGGCTTAGCCTAAACTTTTTGAAACTTAACATGGATAAAACCGAGATCATTTTCATTGGCACCCCAACACTCACCAGCAATATTTCCACTAATTTCACCTGCGAGATTGCTGGCTCTCACATCAAAACATCAACTTCTGTCAAAAATTTAGGAGTAATCTTCGACTCCACACTCTCCTTTTAGTCTCACATTAAATCTGTCACTAAATCTGCATTCTTCCATCTACGTCGCATTGCCCAACTGCGTCCCTTCATCAGTACCAAAGATGCCGAAACTGTCATCCATGCATTTGTCTCATCACGCATTGATTTCTGTAATGCCCTTTTCATTGGTTTACCTGCCAGCTCCATCTCTAGGTTACAATATATTCAAAATTCTGCGGCTAGAATACTCACTCATACTAAACGCTCTGTTCCCCCAATCTTGTTTGATCTTCACTGGCTTCCAGTTAACTACCGTATTAAATTCAAAATTCTTCTCCTCGTTTTTAAATCTTTAAATGGCTTGGCTCCCTCTTATCTCCTCAATTTGCTCGTCCCCTACATCCCATCTCGCTCACTACGTTCTTCCGACTCTGGCCTTCTTGTTGTCCCTCGGTATCGCCTATCTTCAATGGGGGGCAGATCATTTAGTGTTATTGCACCTAAGCTCTGGAAATCTCTACCACACTCTCTCCGTTCTGTTAATAACATCTCAGCATTTAAATCTCTACTCAAAACGTACTTGTTTTCTGAATGTTACAGCTCGATTTGTATATCTGTCTCCTAGTTTTTTTTTTTTTTTTTACTTACTTCAATGTCTGTTTGTCCCCCTTTTTCTATTCATTGTAAAGTGTCCTTGAGCTCTGGAAAGGCGCTATATAAATAAAAATTATTATTATTATTATTATTATTATAACCACAATTCCACAGTCTGAAGTTATCTCAGATCACTATCTTGTCTCAATTAAAGCGTGTCATAGTAATAATGTATGCACAGCACCGCACTTCCACCTTAAACGTACATTTACATCAAATACCACACAGAGCTTCATCAATAATCTTCCAGAGTTATCAACTTTGATTGGATCCCCATCTGACTTCACAGAACTCGAACAGGCGAATGAATATCTAGAGTCAGCACTTCGTTATAGCTTAGATAATGTAGCTCCAGTTAAAAGGAAAATGATTAGAGATAAGAAACTCGCTCCTTGGTATAATGACCACACGTGCTATAAAACAAACCGCTCGAAAATTCGAACGTAAATGGCGCCAAACTAAATTGTAAGTATTCAAAATAGCTTGGAAAGAGAAGCATCCTGAACTATAAAAAAGCTCTCAGTGATGCTAGATCAACGTATCTCTCCACTCTTATAGATAATAACAAAAACAACCCGAGATTTTTATTTAATACCATAGTTAAATTAACTAAAAACAAGACCACTGCAGAAATCTCCACAACAACATCATGCAGTAGTGAGGATTTCATGAACTTTTTCAATAACAAAATCATAAATATTAGGCAAAAAATTCAGGCTTTGAAACCAGACAATTTAAATAATTCAGATGATCTAACCACATCACATCAGAACTTAGAACACTTTACTCCCCTTGAAGCGAGGGAACTAATTTCACTCATCTCTTCTTCAAAATCGTCAACCTGTATATTAGATCCTATACCGACACATTTTCTCAAACAGATAGCACCTGCAATAATAGAACCCTTGTTGAAAGTAATTAACTGTTCACTCAGTAGTGGCTATGTCCCCAAATCCTTTAAATTAGCTGTTATTAAACCGCTAATCAAGAAACCTGACCTTGACCCCTGTCTGCTTTCTAATTACAGGCCGATATAAAACCTTCCCTTTATCTCCAAGATTTTGGAAAAGGTAGTATCACAGCAGCTATGTTCATATCTACACAGAAATAGCATTAATGAACTGTATCAGTCAGGATTTCGGCCTCATCACAGCACAGAGACAGCACTCGTTAAAGTAGTAAACGACCTCCTATGGGCCTCTGATCAGGGTTGCATCACTATGATTGTGTTACTGGACCTCAGTAACACAATCACTATGCATCACTATGATTGTGTTACTGAACTGCCCTCTTGTGGCTCAGATCCTATTTGACTGATCATTATCAGTTTGTAGATTTAGATGGTGACCATTCTTCATGTTCTCAAGTAGAGTTTGGTGTTCCACAGGGCTCAGTTTTAGGCCCACTGCTTTTTTCCCTTTACATGCTTCCTCTGGGCAACATAATTCGTAAACATGGTATTAGTTTTCATTGTTATGCTGATTACACACAATTATATGTCTCAGCAAAACCAGATGAGAAAAACCAGTTTGCTAAAATTGAGCAGTGTGTGCAGGACATAAGAGATTGGATGTTAATTAATTTTCTTCTGCTTAATCCTGATAAGACAGAAGTTCTGGTCATAGGACCACAAGTAGCTAGAAGTAGGCTTTCTGAACACTGTAACTTTAGATGGCCTTTCTGTTCCATCAAGTGCAACAGTAAAAGCAACAGTAAAAGACCTTGGTGTGATTATAGATTCCAGCCTTTCGTTTGAAGCATATGTAGATAATATTACCAGGATAGCTTTCTTTCACCTTAGGAATATTGCCAAGATAAAAAACATATTGTCACTAAATGATGCAGAAAAACTAGTTCATGCTTTTATCACCTCTAGGTTAGACTATTGTAACGCCTTACTGTCTGGTTGTTCAACTAGGTGTATAAACAAGCTTCAGTTAGTACAGAATGCAGCAGCGAGGGTCCTCACTAAAACCAGAAGATACGAGCACATCACCCCTATCTTATCTACACTGCATTGGCTCCCTGTGAAATTTTGCATCAATTTTAAGATACTACTTTTGACATTTTAAGCACTAAATGGTCTCGCGCCACAGTATTTGAGTGAACTGTTAGTGTCTTACGATCCGCCACACCTACCTCGATCAAAGAATGCAGGCTGCCTGTCAGTACCACGTATTATTAAAACTACAGCAGGGGGCAGAGCTTTTTCTTACAAAGCCCCAAAGTTATGGAATAGTCTTCCTATTAATGTTCGGGACTCAGACACAGTCTCAATGTTTAAGTCTAGGCTAAAAACCTATTTATTTAGCTAAGCATTTTTGTAAATAGATTAACCTTGGGTAAAGGAGCAGATCTGGGGGACTCGTGGACGTAGAGTATCTGGAGAACTGGTATGTTTAGATGCTGTCCTCCCCACTCTCATTGTTCACTCAGGTTTGTTGATGGTGATTGGTTGCTTTACATCTCAGGGAGCCCTCATGTTTGTGTTTCCTTCTGCTCTCCCTTTTAGTTATGCTGATATAGTTAGTCCTGCCGGAGTCCCTGCTTGCACTCTACACTAAATATACTTTCACCTTATACATGTTGAGTGTGACCATACCTAACTGCCATCTCTCCTTATTTCCTGTTCTCTCCTCTCTCTCTCCCTCTCTCTCTCTCCTTTCCCTCTCTCTGTCTCTCTGTCGAGCTATACATGTTCGCTCCTGAGTTGCCAGTGATCCAGACCCCTCTGCCCTCTGGAGCCATGTAACCAATCCTGGAGTCCTGCTTCTGGTTGGAGATCTTGTCGCATAGATGCCCTGTGTGGTCTGCCTGGATTCGTATGGTGGCTGGGGATGGTTTCCATTAAGACTCTCCTATCATCAATTGATGCTCTGGGGACCTGTGACTTCAGTTGTTTGATAGCTCAGGAATCTCCTACAGTCTACCTGAGCCTCCAGGAACAAACTGGACTCCTTTTAATTTTAATTTTAACACATCTCCTGTTACACTGAACTTCCAGTACACATTATTAAGTTGATCAATCCCTGCTATCCGTTATCACCCAGATGAGGATGGTTTCCCTGTTGAGTCTGATTCCTCTCAAGGTTTCTTCCTATTACCATCCCAGGGAGTTTTTCCTTGCCACCGTCGCCCTCGGCTTGCTCATCAGGGACAATCTTATCATTTTGATTCATACACATTGCATACAAACTTACTTCTTTTTATTGTGTAAAGCTGCTTTGCGACAATGTCAATTGTTAAAAGCGCTATATAAATAAAATTGACTTGACCCCTGTCAGCTGTCGAATTACAAGCCGATATCAAACCTCCCCTTTACTTCTAAGATTCTGGAAAAGGTAGTAGCATGGCAACTATGTTCATTTCTACATAGAAATAGCATAAACAAACAGTGACAGCACTTGTTAAAGTAGTAAATGACCTCCTATTGACCTCTGATCAGGGTTGCATCACTATGATTGTGTTACTTGACCTCAGTGCATCTTTTGACACTATTGATCATAGTATTCTCCTTCAAAGATTAGAAAATGTAGTCGGAATTAAGGGAAAGGCCCTCTCCTGGCTCACATCCTATTTGACTGATCGTTATCAGTATGTAGATTTAAATGGTGACTATTCTGCATGTTTTCAAGTGGAATTTGGGTTCAGTGTTAGGCCCACTGCTTTTTTCTTTTTAAATGCTTCCTTTGGGTAACATAATTTATGAGCATTGTATTAGTTTTCATTGTTATGCTGATAACACACAGTTATACGTCTCTGCAAATCCAGACGAGAAAAAACAGCTTACTAAAGTTGAGCAATGTGTGCAGGACGTAAGAGACTGGATGTTAATTAACTTCCTTCTGCTTAATCCTGATAAGAAAAAAATTCTAGTAATAAGACCACATGCAGCTAGTAGCAAGCTTTTTAATCACACTGTAACTTTAAATGGCCTTTCTGTTCCATCAATTCAATTCAATTTTATTTATATAGCGCTTTTAACAATGTTCATTGTCTCAAAGCAGCTTAAGAAGAATGAAAAAAACATTTTTTTAAAGAAAATTTATGGAAATGTGTATGAGAAAAATGTGTCTAGATAATAATGAGATGAATGAGTGAATGATGAATGAAATGTCTCCGATGAGCAAGCCAAGGGTGACAGCGACAGTGGCAAGGAAAAACTCCCTGAGATGGTAATAGGAAGAAACCTTGAGAGGAACCAGACTCAACAGGGAACCCATCCTCATTTGGGTGATAACGGATAGAAATTATGTCCTGTGTGTTATGAAGCTAAAAGTTCAATATAACAGAAGTTCTTTAAATTAACATGAAGTCCAGTTAAGCACAGGGATGAGTCAGCAGGTGCAGAGGGCAGATGGGGTCGGGATCACTGGGAGCTCAAGAGCAGCATGTGTAGCTCCAAACCAACATGAAGCAGAATCCAGCTGGAGCTTTTCCTTCTCTGGATGCCTCAGGAACCTCGCAGGGTTGGCTCCTTTCTACTGAAGCTGGCGCAATTTCAAGATCCCTCGGGATGGGTAGAAGAATACAGAACAGATGGAGAGAATTATCGTAGTTGCCATTCAGGATATATGTACTGGAGTATGAGGTTATGGGATGAGTTAAGTGTATGCCAGATTAAAGAGATGTGTCTTGAGTCTACTTTTAAACTTGGAGACTGTGTCTGAGCCCCAAACACTGTCAGGAAGGCTATTCCAAAGCTTTGGAGCTAGATATGAAAAAGTCCTACCTCCTTTTGTACATTTTGAAATTCTGGGAACTACCAGAAATCCGGAGTTTAGTGATCTTAAGGAATGTGGTGGATTGTAGCGTATCAGAAGACTGGTTAGATATGTGGGAGCTACAGTAGACCGTTTAGACCCTTGTATGTAAGTAACAGTATTTTGTAATTAATTCTAAATTGAACAGGTAGCCAGTGCAGGGATGATAATATTGGGGTTATATGATCATATTTTCTGGATCTAGTGAGAACCCTGGTGGCTGCATTTTGGACTAACTGAAGCTTGTTTATTGCGGATGCAGGACAACCACCTAATAATGCATTACAGTAGTCCAGTCTGGAGGTCATGAATGCTTGAACCAGCTTTTCTGCATCAGATACGGATAAAATGTTCCTAAGCGTGGCAATATTTCTAAGGTGGAAAAAGGCTGTTTTTGTGATATTGGGGATATGATTTTCAAAGGACACGTTACTGTCTAATATGTTGAGACCTGAAGTGGCTGCTTTTTTCTGAGCTCCGGCAGACTGACCAATTTTCCAGCCTAATCCAGATTGACGTTCTAACTTTTTGTCTTCTTACGAAGAGCGAACATATAACAGATAAGTATTTATAAATATTTATAATATATTCACTCGAAACTCCTGTTATATCGCTAAGTTTTAATAGTTTTGCCACGCACCCGCGTCTAGCCGGCTATCCCATTAGCATCGCTAGCCCGTTAGCTCGGCTATCACAAGTTTGCCTACGCGTTTTCCACACCAATTATCTCTGTTTTTTGACACCATGTCGGTTGTGTGTCTGCCTCTGAGTGCAGGTGAGGACACACTGGAGCTTCACTCGGCGGATTTGGAGATGGAGGCCTTGGAGAAGCAGATCCGCGAACTGCAGGTGAAACTGGCCCAGCTACGACAGCGGAAAGCCGCGCTGGAATTGTCACGCTCACCTGTCCCAGGTAAATTCTCGGCATGACACACATCCTTCCACAACCTCTACTCCGCGTGCTTCTCTGTCCAGGTCCAACGCACCACGGACGCAGCCCGCCCAGGTTTCCTTCACCCCGGCGCCGGGATACCACGAAGCCTGGGTACAGCAGCAGCGGAAGACACGCGCTAGCGCGCTAGTGATGTTCTCACTGTTACTCAGAAAACAAGGCCCAAGTTCAACTCGTTTGAACTCGTTTGATTAATGTTGCACTCAGCAAAATACATAATAAAACCTTGCTACATTTTGTTCTGGCCACCGTGTACAGACCCCCGGGGCCATATGTCGATTTTCTTAAAGAGTTTGGACATCTGCTATCAGACCTATTGGTTAACTCTGACAAAGTGCTGATAGTAGGAGACTTTAACATTCATGTAGACGATGCTAACGATGCTTTAGCACATGCATTTATGGATTTGCTAAATTCCTTTGGGGTTAAACAAAATATAAATAGACCAACTCACCGCTTTAATCATACGCTAGATTTAATTATATCCCATGGTATAGATGTCTCTAATATAGACATTCTACCTCAAAGTGATGATATCACAGATCATCATCTCTTAGTATAAACCCAACCTGTAGAACAGCGTAGCTGTGCCTCCCCACGTTATCAATTCAGTAGAAATATTAATCCGACTACTAAAGACAGATTCACAAGTAAACTGCCGGATCTGTCCCAACTTCTTATCAGACCCCTAAGTGCAGACGATTTAGATGAAGTGACTAGCAGCATGGGCACCATTTTTTCCAGTACATTAGACACTTGCACCATGGTATAATAGTCACACTCGCGCCCTAAAGAGAGCAACCCGTAACCTCGAGCGAAAATGGAGAAAAACCAAATTAGAAGTTTTTAGAATCGCGTATAAAGATAGTATGTGCAGCTATAGACGGGCTCTAAAAGCGGCTAGGGCCGAGCATCTGAGCCAACTGATAGCAAGAAACCAAAACAATCCCAGGTTCCTATTTAGTACAGTGACTAGCCTAACAAACCCTAAGATGCCTGCAGGGAGGATCCCATCACAGCTTAGAAGTGAAGACTTCATGAACTACTTCAATGAAAAGATTGATAGTATCAGGAAGAAAATAATGGAAATTCAACCTCTAACAACATCTCATGATCCAATCCAGTCTAAAGCTTCACAATTAGATTTTCAGTGCTTTACAGGTGTAGGACAGGAAGAGCTGTATAAACTTATCAACTCGGCTAAATCAACAACATGCTTGTTGGATCCAATCCCAACTAGACTTTTAAAAGAAGTGATAAATATAACTGGAGCGCCTCTTCTAAACATTATCAACTCTTCATTATATCTAGGTCATGTCCCTAAATCTTTCAAGTTGGCAGTTATTAAGTCTCTTCTTAAAAAATCAAATTTAGACCCAAATGATGTAATAAATTACAGACCAATTTCAAACCTTCCGTTTATATCAAAGATATTAGAAAAGATAGTATCAGCCCAAATATACACATTCTTGCAGGAAAACGATATCCTAGAGGAATTTCAGTCAGGTTTCAGGCCCCATCATAGTACAGAAACTGCACTAGTTAAAATTGCAAATGACTTGTTTTTAGCTTCGGACCAAGGCTGCATCTCAATTCTTGTCTTACTTGATCTTAGTGCTGCATTCGACACTATAGATCATAACACTCTCATAGATCGCTTAGAAAATCACATTGGTATTCGGGGACAGGCGTTAAAATGGTTTAGATCCTACCTGTCTGATCGATTCCATTTTGTAGATCTGAATGGAGAACAGTCTGGTGTAATGCCAGTGAAATATGGGGTGCCACAAGGGTCAGTTTTAGGACCTCTGCTGTTCTCAATATACATGCTTCCTTTGGGTAACATCATCAGAAGACATGGGATTAGTTTCCATTGTTATGCTGATGATACTCAGTTATACATTTCCACAAAGCCAGATGAAATACCAAAATTGTCTAGACTAACTGAGTGTATACAAGATATAAAAGATTGGATGACCGATAATTTTCTTTTACTAAATTCAGATAAGACAGAGATATTACTTATTGGCCCAAAAACCAGTACACAACAGCTCTCACAATTCCGCCTGCGTTTAGAAGGATGTACTGTTACCACCAGCTCGACAGTGAAAGACCTGGGTGTAATATTAGACAGTAACTTATCCTTTGAAAATCATATCTCCAACATCACAAAAACATCCTTTTTCCACCTTAGAAATATTGCCAAGCTTAGGAACATTTTATCTGTATCTGATGCAGAAAAGCTGGTTCATGCATTCATGACCTCCAGACTGGACTACTGTAATGCATTACTGGGTGGCTGTCCTGCATCCTCAATTAACAAGTTACAGTTAGTCCAAAATGCAGCCGCCAGGGTTCTCACTAGATCTAGAAAATATGATCATATAACCCCAATATTATCATCCCTGCACTGGCTACCTGTTCAGTTTAGAATTAATTACAAAATAGCATTACTTACGTACAAGGCTCTAAACCGTTTAGCTCCCACATACCTAATCTGTCTTCTGATACGGTACAATCCACCACGTTCCTTAAGATCAGAAAACTCCGGACTACTGGTAGTTCCCAGAATATCAAAATCCACAAAAGGAGGCGGGGCATTTTCATATTTAACTCCAAAGCTTTGGAATAGCCTTCCTGACAGTGTTCGGGGCTCAGACACAGTTTCCCAATTTAAAAGTAGACTCAAGACGCATCTCTTCAATCTGACATACACATAATTAATTTCTTTATCTCATACTACAGTACATCTATCCTGAATGGCAACCACGCTAATTCTCTCCATCTGTTCTGTATTTCTCTACCCATCCCAAGGCATCTGGAGATTGTGCCAGCTTCAGTAGACAGAGGCCAACCCTGCGAGGATCCTGAGGCATCCAGAGAAGGACCTGCTCCAGCTGGATTCTGCTTCATGTTGGTTTGGAACTACACATGCTGCTCCTGAGCTCCCAGTGATCCAGATCCCATCCGCCCTCTGCACCTGCTGACTCATCCCTGAACTGAACTGGACTTTGTGTTAATTTAAATAACTTCTGTTATATCGAACTTTCATCTGCATAACACACATGATGTTATACAATTTCTGTTATCCGTTATCACCCAGATGAGGATTGGGTTCCCTGTTGAGTCTGGTTTCTCTCAAGGTTTCTTCCTATTGCCATCTCAGGGAGTTTTTCCTTGCCACTATCGCCGTCAACCTTGGCTTGCTCATCAGGGACAATCTCATTATCTAGACACATTTTTCTTACACATATATACATTTCCATAAGCCTTCTTTTCATTTTCTTTTAATTTCTGTGAAGCTGCTTTGAGACAATGACCATTGTTAAAAGCACTATAGAAATAAAATTTAATTGAATTGAATTTAATTGAATTTAACCAGACACAACAATACTGATAACAACCATTTAGAACCAACTTAAAACAAATGCCAACTAAAGCAAAATCAAAACAAAACAAAACAAAACAAAAGGAATGCCTACTAGACATTATCAATGCTCGACCCAGTTTCCCAGAACTAAGAGCTTTTTATAACAGATCTAATGAGCTACCTCGGTTCAGGTGAGCTCTGTCATCATCTGACCATTTTCCCATTTATTTTTTAGTTTGTTTAGTTTTGTTTGTAGACTCAGTTTCCCCTCCACTCTATTAGCTCAGGTTAATGTATCAGCTACAGGGGAAATGGGAAACTGAGTCTACAAACAAAACTACACTGTAAACCCTAATGCTCAAAGTAATTAAACATATTGATTACTGTTAACTTAAACAATTACAATTAATTCAAATGAATAGACCTTTTTGAGTATTTAGAACTTTTTGGTATTTATGAGTTTGTAGAAATTACACTTTTCAAGTTAACTGAACAAATTTTATATTTTAAGCCACAGTAACTGTAAAACAGTAAAAGTTCCACCAACTTAAAATCTTTCAGCCGAGCGATTTTGTGTCTGACGTCATCAATGCACATGTAAACTGCCCACATTGAATTGTTTTAATCAAGATGGTGGATTGGTCTGTCTTCACATGATGCTGTACGTATAATCTGTACAAATCTGAGCGCCCTAAAGTACCAGAGCACTGGTGGCTCAGTGGTAGGTGTTTCACCTGCCATGTGAAAGACCCGGTTTCGATTCCCACCCTGTCCCAAACGCAGATAAAAATGGGAGGGTCGTGTTCAGAACGGCATCTGGTGTAAAAACTTGTGACAAACCGCTGTAGTGACCCAGTGCCAGGATTTGCAACAACTAAAAAAAAATTAGAGTACTGTGCATTAACACTTCAAATTTATACACATCATGTTTTTTTATAAATATGAACAAAAAACGAATGTATTCATGAACATGCAAAAATGTACTTAAACAATTCAACTGAAAAAGAGAAAAAAATATATATTTAGGCACTACATATTGGCAACATTAGAACCTTCTTGCCAAACCTTTACTGTAACTCCAGTTTCATCTCCAGTGATATTAAGCTGTTTCCATGACCTTTTTTATAATGTGAAACTCATGATGAAATCTCATTGTTCACTCAGGTTTGTTGACGGTGAGGTGATTGGTTGCTTTACATCTCAGTTCCCCCTCATGTTTGTGTTTCCTTCTGGATCTCCCTTTTAGTTATGCTGTTATAGTTAGTCCTGCCGGAGTCCCTGCTTGCACTTTGCACTAATATACATTCATCTTATACATGTTGACTGTGACCAGACCTAACTGCCATCTCTCCTTATTTTCTGTTCTCTCCTTTTCTGCTCTCTCTCTCTCTCTCCCTCTCTCCTGTCCCTCTCTCTGTCTCTCTGTCGAGCTATACATGTTCGCTCCTATTACCATCCCAGGGAGTTTTTCCTTGCCACCGTCGCCCTCGGCTTGCTCATCAGGGACAATCTTATCATTTTGATTCATACACATTGCATACAGACTTACTTCTTTTTATTGTGTAAAGCTGCTTTGCGACAATGTCAATTGTTAAAAGCGCTATATAAATAAAATTGACTTGACTTGACTTGACATGATAATCATGCACCCCTGTACTGTACTGATATAATATACACTTGTAATTTTGCAAGTATTGTGCAAGTATTGTTATTTTTTCATGTTATTGCACATTAAATGTCATCAACAAAAAAGACTCATGATGGTTTATAGAGCACAACAAAGCAAAACAAACCTTGCAATTTCAGTCATTAACTTATTTTAATAAATAATAATAATGATAAAAAATTACACCCAGTCCAAAGTCAAATTGTTCAAGGGGGGAAAACATCAAGAGAGTAAATAAAACCCTTTCCTGTAGGTTTTAGAGATTTTCCTTTTTCTATCACATCCAGCATAAAAACATATAAAGTCTCAAGATACAGACTTGGCTTTGGCTGTACTTGAGGGAATAGTCTCAGGGAAATGGGTGGCCAAAAGATGGCAAGTTAACTCATTTTTTTCTGACTGCAAAAGTACCTATACAGTACAGCAATAAATACTTGAAAGACTTACAGGTGGGACAGATGGGAAACACTGTTTGTTTTTTTTTTCTAGAACCTGTCTTGCATGACTGCTGTGTCTATGTCTCAACCTCCTGCTACAAAAAAAAAAAAAAAAACTTTAAGGTAAGAAAGCTTCCACCTGCTCAGAGGCAGTGGGATAAAGAACAGTGGAAAACAAACAAACAAACAAACAAACAACAACCACCTTACACACCCCACTAAAAAGCATAACCAACATATAAAAATAGATAAAGCTGAGAGGAAAGACCCTCACCTGCTTAAGGTGGCGTTTTGTTCGGTGCTTGGTTTACACGGCGGGGCAACCGTGGAACCCCCATTAGCTGATACAGTAACCTGAGGAACTGAGCTAATGGAGTCTGTGAGGGGAAGCATAAAGGAGCAAGAGAAAATAAATAAACAAAGAAATGTCTTGCTGCTCCATGTCATTAGAATCTCCCCATCCATGCAGCTGCTGCAAGAGTGGAGATGTACTTTAGTAGCTGTGGTTTAAATGTCCATGTCCTTCTTCCAGATTTGGAATTCGGAGCACTTCCTTTCCACAAGGAATGTAGATGTTATTGGAATGATTATTGGAAAGTGCATTGACCTTGAAGAAGACTAATTTGCAGAAGTCATATAATTGTTACGCTTAGTTGATCATATTTGCCGGAATATAAAGGGAAAGCTGCCTTTTTCTTCTCCTTTGTACATCCTCAAAATCCCAGTATTACCCTCCATTTACACCAGCATTAACAGTGTGATTAAAAACATGTCCTATACTCAAATCCCATCATATACTTTCTATTTCAATAAATACTAATCACCAGACACCTGGTGTCAATCAAACCCTGCAGTACAAAAAGGTACTTTCATGTCATTCATTCAGCAAAATGATCTGTGATTTGTATTCCAGTCACTAGCAAGCATTTTATTATATTTAGCCATTGCCTTTTTTATTGTTCTGGTTTTCATGTTTTTGCTCTTTGCCTACCCACAGTTATAGTATGATGTTTACACACTGCCTGACTATAGCCTGTTCTCTGAACTTGTTTTTGTTTCTGACTTTGGATTTGTCTGCACACTTTATAAATTAAGCTCTATATCCACTTTTACATCCATATCTGCTGCTCATCTATTGTTCCTTATTTTCAGCTCTGTTATCTGATATATTGTGACTTCTATAATTAGTCAGTGTTTTACGCTATATAACTTACTTACCATGGACTGTGAGTGTAACCCTGTTGATTTCTTGCCTTTTGGTAAGCTAAGCTCTGTCCACATATTCCACCACAAAGGTTCTGTGATGGTTCTGAAATGATCTTCAGTAACTCTGATGTTTTCAACTATGGGGAAACTTTCCTTTATATCCACACAACCATCCACAACATCCACATTTACTAGTGTAGAGTAAAGAGATTCCCCAAAATGTAAATCTGACCCAACCTCTTGCTTAACACTCAGTTCTAACAAACCTATGTTAATCTGAAGCTGTAAAACATTTTATCACCACACACCCCAAATATAAGTTATTATGATTGTATTTTCCCTCATGTCCAAACACAAAAACATTTCACGATACACACGGTAACATTATGTAACTGAATGATTTCCTTCTCGTTAACATTACCTGAGTCCACAGCACCACAGAGCTTAGCTCAGGCTAATCTGTACTTGACCTCAAACTTTTTAAAAACCTTTTCCCTAAGTTACCCAAAGTATTTAAAACCGCAGCATGAGATGATGAATTTGATTTTGCCCGGTGCTTTTTATTTTTTTTTTTATTTTTTACAGGTTCTGTTATAAAATCCCTTACATGTCTAATAAGGGATTTTGTCAGGGAGTTGAATAATTCTGAGACTGCCATTTGTATTGAATTTGGAGAAATCACTTATTATATGAGTTGTGTAATCAGTTGTTTCACACATTCATTACAAACAGCTGCAAGTTAGTAAAAGTGGCAACAAAAACAAACAAACTTTTTTTTTTTTTACCTAAGGCAGTGTTTTTAGACATTTTGGAAAATTTCATGCTCCCAACTATATGGGAACAGTTAGGGGATGGCCCCTTTCTGTTTCAACATGACTGCGCACCAGTGCACAAAGCAATACATATTGTTTATGTGTCTGTGTTTATGGCTCAGGCTTTTATTCAAGCCCAGTTGTTTTAAGTAAAATACATTGCACACAATATCTGTGCCATTGTCTTGGATTTTAGGGTAAAACGTCATTATGCATTTTCAACAGCAACTTTAACTTTTTAACTTTAACTTTTTCAAAGCATGCAAGTGAGATTGCGAGACACAAATAGTATTTGTAATTATTTGCTTTGTATGTGCCTGGATTAGCTCTGATACCAACATTTTGTTCTTTAGATCAGCACAGGATGTCATAAATCGCTGGTAAATCGATACCAGCGTTATAACATGCCGAAAGCAAGCAAGAAAGCAAGTAAGTTCTATTAGTTTGAATATGAGCTAAAAGCATTATTAAATGAAGGACAAGAGGTGTCTCTTCTCTTCACCCAGTCTAACACAGCCACAATGAGCTTTACCATGTGCTAAATCATTTACGTGTGTAGTGCAGCCCCAATCAGAAGTGAAAAGCTGTTCAGCTGAACGTAATGCCATTCGAGACATTTTATTCTCTGTGTACTGATAATGTGTGTGACAGACTCTGAGACTGATTGAGATCATGTGACAAAAAAATTATAGAACTGTGTAAGAACATTCTCCCAGAAGAGAAAGACGAGCTGGTAGAAGTTATTGATGATATATATCGTCTGGGGACCCAAACTGCCTTCAAACCGACAGCAATAGTCATTCACTTTGTTATTAGACTTCTGTAAAGAAATCATTCTTGTATGCAGTTTCTCATGTAAAATATCAGTTACTTATGTTATATTCGAACTGAATTCATGTTCATGCTTATTCTCCAATTTTGTGATCGGTTAAGATGTGACAGGAACTGTTATATCTGTTCCGTAGTACCTTATAAGTGCATATTTCCCCCGTGCTTGGCATGTTCTCCCTGGGTACTATGTTTTCCTCCCAAAGTCCAAAGACTTGCAGATTAGGCTAATTGGTGTTCAAAATTGGCCATAGTGTGTGATTGAGTGTATGTGTATGTGCCCTGCAATGGTTTGGCACCCTGTCCAGGGTGTATCCCAAGTCTCCTGGGATAGGTTCCAGGCCCCCTGCAACCCTTAATAGATGATGAGTGTACAAACAAAAGTGAGTGAAACTGAGTAGCTTATAGGATTTCACTATTTGTAAAATGCGTCCTTTCCCATATTTTCTCTAAACACCATGGGCTTAAGAAATTATAAAAAACTAAGCTTTGTGTTTTCTATTTGTAAACATAGAAGCTTTAACCAGACTTTTGTTTTTCAGGAATGTAATTTATTTATTTATTTATTTATTTATTTATTTATTTACTTCCATGAAACACAAATTTAACAGTGATATGTTTTTATTATTTCCTATTTAGCTAAAATCAAACTATTATTTATATATGAACAGGATAGTGGTCTTGTAAATACTAGTTAGATATTTGAGAAAATTCCCAGGCCTCGTTATTTTAATTTGGGGTGAATTTAATGTTGTGCTGAATTTCTTGAATGTCTCCAAAATATCTAAATTGTTATTCATTTAACAAACCACTGAAATTTTTTGTTTAAATTACGATTTTCCACACTCCTAGTAAAACTGAGACCGGCAAAATTATCAGGATCCACAAGTACTGATGGTTTCTTCCTCTGTTATCTGTGAGACAGAAAGTCATTGCTGTAAATAGTTCACTTTCAATGGAATGACATTTTAAATGTTATTATAGCAATACATAATATATATATATATAAAGTATGACATTACATTATTATGTAATGTCATACTTTATACACACACTAAAACTAATGGTGTTTTTAGACATTTCTTGTTATTAATCATTATTTGTTTTTATTTTTATAATGTGTGATTTTATCTATTACATATTGTTCATGTGTGCAGTTTTAGGGTGTAAATACTTTTTTTTTCATATTTTATGTCATCACATTATAGTGTGTGATACTTCCATCAGTGAGCTCCAACGCACACTTAAATAAGGTTTAATATTCACTCACCTGAGGAACCTGTTCTCTCTTCAATTTGGTCTTTAGAGAAAAAAAGAAGATAAATAGAATATATTAAATATCTGTATGTGATTTTCACAGATTATTTCTTCTCACAATTGATTTGTTTTTAAACACACACTTCATTTCCTCCATGTGGTGTTTATGTTTGAGCTCGGCATGTGAATGCAGGACTGAGTCTTGGAAAATGTGTGTGTAATATTCATTTCATTAATGAGTGAGCACCTGTGTCTGATTAACACACACTGTGTGTGTGTGTGTGTGTGTGTGTGTGTGTGTGCCCATTCATTATAAACTCTGTGTACTGAGATGTAGTGTTATGCTCTGTATCTAATCCACTTACTGTAGACTGAGAGTTGAAGTTTCTGGACTAAGACAGATTTCCTTGGGTGTTGCTCTACCATGTAGCTTCTGTAGACACCTCCATCTCTACTACTGAAGTTCTTCAACACCAGTGAACAGTTTCCTTTACGCAGCTCGTCCTCAGGAACGTCGACACGGCCCTCATAACTTTCACCAGCATATGCCTCTTTACCCATTCGCTCAAATACAATGTCATGATCGATGTACCACTTCACATGAGGTATCTTAATGGACAGGTCGCTCCAGTCACACGGCAGGATGACTGTGGAACCCACATAGGCTGATATCTGCAAGGCTGAAGAGACAGCGAAAAAAACATTTAGGAACATTATCATATGGTAGGAACTTCTCATACTTATAAAACTCTATTCAGCATTTATTTCAGAGGTCAGATCCCAGCATGTGATAGCATGTAAAGCGATGTGAAATAAATCTTGTACAGAGACATAGACACATGGAATATTCAAGAAAAAAAAAAAGAAAAAAAAAAGACGAATGCTGTCAAGGAAGAGAAACATTGAGAACCTGTTTTTCAGATGTGGGTTTTTATAGTGAAATTTTGCATTGCAAAATGCATTTCTCCATAGGAAATATAGTAAATGCAAATAATCCACTGAAACCACCCAAAATATTACCAATATTACCAATTTTTTTTACATTATAATCATATTTTTTGCTTACATATCGAAAAAGTAATCAAAACATTTACAAAAAAACATGTAAATGAAGTAAAATATGAAATAAATGGACATTAAACCTCACCTAATTTATGATTCCTCTTGGAAATTACGAGGGGGCCATGTTTAATGGGAAGGTGTGAGGCTAAGAGTCCATTGTTGTTTATTCAAGATTCAAGATTCAAAGAACTTTATTAATCCCAGAGGGAAATTGCTTATACTTGGTTACAGTTGCTTACAATCATTTTCCAGGAGATAAGGAAGAGTAATAAATTAGACCCCCCCCCCCAAAAAAAAAAATAAATAAATAAATAAATAAATCGTAAATTCTTAGTTGCACACTAAACATAAATCGATATACAGGTATTGCACATGTGAGGAAAAAAGAAAAGGTTTTGCACAAGTTATATGGGTAAGTCAAAAATTACACCTGAAAGTGGTATGGCCTAAGAGCATTGGTAGGTATTGCACAAATTGTCCAGGTACGTAATAATATTGTATTATTGTCACTAACAGCGACTCTTTCTATAGTGTCCACATTGCAGAGAAGAGTTTATGGCCATTCTGTAGAGCACTTGGTGGTAATCAGTCTCTGGCTGAATTTGCTCCTTTGGTCGGAGAGAACACTGAATAGCAGGT
Source organism: Clarias macrocephalus (assembly GCA_011419295.1). NCBI lineage: Eukaryota > Metazoa > Chordata > Actinopteri > Siluriformes > Clariidae > Clarias > Clarias macrocephalus. The sequence continues at coordinate 36,724 of JAAGKR010006605.1, forward strand.
GAGAAGGATTGTTCAAGATGGATTGTGTTTTGGACAGAATCCTCCTCTTTGCATCCATAGTGTCAAGCTCCATTCCTAGCACCGATCCGGCCTTTTTAATTACTTTGTCCAGTCTATTTCTGTCTGACACTTTGATGTTAGAGCCCCAACAGACTACAGCATAAAAAATTACATTTGCCACAATGGTTTCATAAAACGCCCGAAGGCTGGTGTTGCAGAAGTTAAAGGACCTGAGCCTTCTTATAAAATACAACAGGCTCTGTCCTTTCTTGTAGATTGCCATTGTGCTATGTGACCAGTCAAGTTTATTGTCCAGATGAACTCCCAGATATTTGTATTCTGAGACCATGTCCACTATCTCCCCCTTGACAGAGTCACAGGGGTCTTACTTCTCCAGTAGACTACCACCATCTCCTTTGTTTTCCTGATATTAAGTTGTACGTGATACACCAGAAAACCAAAGTCACCAATCACAGCCTTTTGGTACTCAAAGATCACCATCCTTCATACATCCAAAAACTACAGAGTCGTCAGAAAACTTCTGCAGATGGCATAACTCTGAGTTATATCTGAAGTCAGATGTATAGAGGGTGAAAAGAAAAGGAGATGGTACAGTCCTCTGAGGAGCTCCAGTGCTGCAGATTACAGTCTTGGACACACAGTTCTGTAGTCGAACATCCTGAGGATGGCAGGTCAGATAGTCCATGATCCAGGAAACCAATGAGGTGTCTATGTGTGCGCATGTTTATTAGTTTCTAACCCCAGTACTACTGGTTGAATGGTGTTGAAGGCACTTGAGAAGTCAAAGAACATAATCCTTACGCAGGTCCCTGGTTTGTCGAGGTGGGAGTAGGTTTATTATGGCATCCAATACTCCCAGGAAAGGCTGGTATGCAAACTAAAGAGGGGCCAGAGAGGACTTTCACCAGGGGACCATGTGTATTCAGAAGCAGTCTCTCAAAAACCTTCACGATGTGTGATGTCAGAGCGACAGGCCTGTAGTCGTTCTTGGCACAGGTACCAGGTATTGTGGGACTGGTATGATTCATGACCGGTGTGTGTATGTGTGTGTGTGTGACCATTCATTATAAACTCTGTGTACTGAGATGTATGTGTTATACTCTGTATCTGAGACTAATCCACTTACTGTAGACTGAGAGTTGAACTTTCTGAACTAAGATAGTTTTCCTTGGGTGTTGCACTACCATGTAGCTTCTGTAGACACCTGCATCATTAATACTGACGTTCTTCAAAATCAGTGAACAGTTTCCTTTACGCAGCTCGTCCTCAGGAACGTCGACACGGCCCTCATAACTTTCACCAGGATATGCCTCTTTACCCATTCTCTCAAATACAATGTCATTATCGGCGTACCACTCAACATGAGGTATCTTGATGGACAGATCTCTCCAGTCGCATGGCAGGATGACTGTGGAACCCACATGGGCTGATATCTGCAAGGCTGAAGAGACAGCGAAAAACATTTAGGAACATTATCGTATGGTAGGAACATTATGTTTCTATTCATTTTCTAGAAACTAAATTAATTTGCTGTGCAGTAAATATTTATATAACATTTAAAATAAAATCACCATTTCATTAAGCGTTTCTACCCCTGAAAATAATAATCCTACAGTTTAATCTCCGGCAGTGTGATTATGATCAGTGAGTCTGCCTTTGTATGTGTGTTTTAGATAAGCTGACTTAGATAAACATTGATAAATTATATTAATATACTTATTAATGTACCGAATTATATAAACACTGATAAGATTTTAAAACTCCACCTTTGCAGATGGAATATTTCAGGGGGCTCAGTATGATTTAGATAAATGTTTTTGGAGGTTTGTCTATCAAGCACTGAGAAGTGTTTTTTGCCAAGCTGTGATGTGAGCACGGGTGGGTTTTACTTCAATTTTCAGGTAATGGCACAAACTACAGTACTCTATGTTGGTGGGTTAAGGACAGCATTTGCACTGTGCTTACACTCTCACATTTATCATTTTTAATGCAAAGCTATGTTAAATACCTGAAACATTCAAGAAAAAGAGGAAAATAAAATAAAAAAAACAAAGCTTTCAAGAACATGCTGTCTTGCTGCCCCACGACAGAGAATCTCCCCATCCATGTAGCAGCCGTAACAGGTGGTCATGCAGCATCTGTGGTTTAAACATCATCTACATCCTCCTTACATGATCTGGCACTATGTCACCCTCACGTCTTCTGTATACTTTTAAAAAAAAGCTCTACGTGCAGACCTGTAGATACTGCACTGAAATATGATTTTTTTTTTTATTGAATAAAGCTCTTGTTTCTCCACCTCTGCATTATCATCTGCTGCCTGTCTATTATTCCATATTTCCAGCTCTATTGATACGATGCAACTATTTATTTTTTTAGTCAATCCTCCTCTTTATATTTTGCTTACCATCGACTGATAGTATAACTCTGTTGATTTCTTGAATGTTGTCAGTGTTAGTTCTGTCCAAATGTTCCACCACAAAGGTCCTGTAGAATCCATCATCAGCCACGCTGACGTTCTTCAACATCAGGGAACAGTTTCCTTTACGCAGCTCGTCCTCAGGAACGTCCACACGTCCCTCATATCCTTTACCTGCACTCGTACCATCACTGCTTCGCTCAAAGACAATCTCGTCATTGGCACGCCAACGAACATGTGATGTCTGGGTGAAAGCGTCATTCAGTTTACACGGCAGGACGACACTGGAATTCACTCGAGCTGATACAGTAACCTGAGGAACTGCACTGATGGGGCCTGTGGAGGGAAACATCACAATCTATGTGATTTTTTGTAAACTTTGTGTTTATTTTGCATGGTGTAGTCAGTGGTAGGACATTATGTCTTGTTGGTCTTATTAAACCAGGTCACTCACCCACACAGGCAGCGACACATAGGATGCAATAATAGAGGAGGGTCATGATGCCCGCAGGACTCGTGCACAGTGTTGTTTTTTCTGAAACAAGCAAACAAAGGCCGGTTATAAAAGTTAATTTACGACTAAGTGATTTTTCACATAATTTTGGTGAGTAATGAGTCATGATTATTCAAAATGATATTTAAGATCATGTTCAGTTTCAAAACTCTTCATAGATTATTACTCATTACACTTTAAAACAGCTACTGTACCAAATGCATTTACATTATAGAGATTAACTGGACTCAACTATAATCAGCATCCACTAAAATATGCTTTAGAGTAAAGAAAAAAGACACAATCTCTTAAGAAAAACGTTTCTACCCCTGAAAATGTAATGCAGTGATTATTTGAATGTGTGTTTTTTTCCGACACAATGCTGTTTAGTAAACAGATTTAGATACACATTGATAAGGTTTTGAACTTGAGCCTTCGCTGGTGGTAGAATATTTCAGGAGACTCAGTATGATTTAGATAAATGATTTTGTGGTTTGTTTGTTTTGTTTTTGAGTTTCATGCCAAGCTGTGACGTGAACGTAGGAGGGTTTTACTTCCCTTTTGTTGCATGAGTAAATGCACAGAAAACAGTACTCTACGTTGCTGGGCTCAGGGCAGCATTTTCACTGTGAGTATCACACACACACACACACACACACACACACACACACACACACACACACACACACACACACACACACACCTTATACCTACATATAGTTTGTTTTATGCTATTTATGCTAAAATGAATGTTTTATAGATAAATGATTGTTGAATTCAATTGAAATTCCCAGTGATTGCAGGTGTTTTTTACACTCTCAGCTATGGCAGTGTGTCTTGACAGGATGTGGCGTGGTGTCTGTCTAGCAATGTGGTTTATACTCTCACGAAGATTGAAGTAGCAGATGTGCACAAATTTTAAGTTTGCATTGGCCAGTTCATGATGTTTATTCCTTATCCCACAAAACAGACACTAACTCATCCACCAAAATGTTAATCTGATGGTGTTTATTAGGTACAAAACAAACAAACAAGCAGCAAGAGCAGGTTTTATTGTCACATGCAGAATATAACAAAGAGAAAATTCTGGTTTATAAGGTCCATGTGGCATGTTCAGGGAGAAACAATGAGAATTAATAACAGCACATAATAATAGTATAATGTTGACTTTTAAACAGCAGCGTACCAATGAGGTGTGACTTGTTTTTTATTAGGAGATTGAGACCATGGATATGGGTAGTCTAGTTCATAGAGGCCATATATACAGTACAGACCAAAAGTTTGGACACACCTTCTCATTCAAAGAGTTTTCTTTATTTTCATGACTATGAAAATTGTAAATTCACACTGAAGGCATCAAAACTATGAATTAACACATGTGGAATTATATACATAACAAAAAGTGTGAAACACCTGAAAATATGTCATATTCTAGGTTCTTCAAAGTAGCCACCTTTTGCTTTGATTACTGCTTTGCACACTCTTGGCAATCTCTTGAAGAGGTGGTCACCTGAAATGGTCTTCACTTCACAGGTGCCCTGTCAGGTTTAATAAGTGGGATTTCTTGCCTGGTAAATGGGTTTGGGACCATCAGTTGTGTTGTGCAAAAGTCAGGTGGATACACAGCTGATAGTCCTACTGAATAGACTATTAGAATTTGTATTATGGCAAGAAAAAAGCAGCTAAGTGAAGAAAAACAAGCGTCCATCATTACTTTAAGAAATGAAGGTCAGTCAGTCCGAAAACTTTGAAAGTGTCCCCAAGTGCAGTCACAAAAAGCATCAAGCGCTACAAAGAAACTGGCTGACATGCGGACCGGCCCAGGAAAGGAAGACCGAGAGTCGCCTCTGCTGCGGAGGATAAGTTCATCCGAGTCACCAGCCTCAGAAATCGCAGGTTAACAGCAGCTCAGATCAGAGAGCAGGTCAATGGCACACAGAGTTCTAGCAGCAGACACGTCTCTAGAACAACTGTTAAGAGGAGACTGTGTGAATCAGGCCTTCATGGTAGAAGATCTGCTAGGAAACCACTGCTAAGGACAGGCAACAAGCAGAAGAGACGCGTTTGGGCTAAAGAACACAAGGAATGGACGTTAGACCAGTGGAAATCTGTGCTTTGGTCTGATGAGTCCAAATTTGAGATCTTTGGTTCCAACCACCGTGTCTTTGTGCGACGCAGAAAAGGTGAATGGATGGACTCTACATGCCTGGTTCCC
>JAAGKR010006606.1:0-32991 GCA_011419295.1 Clarias macrocephalus
GAGACGGAGAGAGACAGAGAGAGAGACGGAGACAGAGAGAGAGAGACAGAGAGAGAGACGGAGAGAGAAAGAGAGAGAAAGAGAGAGAGAGAGAGAGACGGAGAGAGAGAGTGAGAGAGAGAGAGAGAGAGAGAGAGAGAGAGACAGAGCGAGAGAGAGAGAGAGAGAGACAGAGAGAGAGAGAGAGACAGAGAGAGAGAGAGAGAGAGAGAGAGAGAGGGAGAGACAGAGAGAGAGAGAGAGAGAGAGAGAGAGACAGAGAGAGAGACAGAGAGAGAGACAGAGAGAGAGAGAGAGAGAGAGAGAGAGAGAGAGAGAGAGACAGAGAGAGAGACAGAGAGAGAGAGAGAGAGAGAGAGACAGAGCGAGAGAGTGAGAGAGCATGGACTGATGGGCTACAGTCATGTTCCTCTTGTGTTCCTCAGTGAGGACTTTTCGAGGCTGATACCAGGCTGTTTAGAGTCTTGTTCAGTATGTGGCGTCTTCTGAACTGAATAAACTATTATAACTGATGGAAGGCAGTAATTCATGAATGTAAACAAGTGTTAATTTCATATGGCCAAAAGTTTGTGGACACCTTTCCATCATGCTCATATGTGCACGGTCGATTTTGGAGATCATTTTGGAGTTGGGTCGACCCTCATCAGCCACACAGGTGCTGTTCTACAGTGAGGAGGCCTGGCGTGCAGTCAGAATATCAAGTAATCTCAAACGTCTTCAGTGGTGTTCTGCAAACCATTTGAGCTCTTCCACTCTACTCTTGGCCAATCTCTTCATGGATGTTACTTTCTGTATAAGGACACCGTCATGCTGGAACAGGTTTAGACTTGTGTGCCTCCAACAAAAGATACATGATCAGGGCTTCTGTTCTATAGAGGTCCTACTTAAAACCTACTTGAAAGAAAAACTCTCCATTCTACTGTTCTAGACAGAACCATTAAGCAAAATTATTTGGATTGCAGTTTTTTTTTAAATTAAGAGCAAAATAGTTCTTGTCTTTAATCAACTTCAAAGGTCCTGTGTTTCACTATTTCTTTATTTCTGAAATGCCCCTCAGATGATGCATAAAAAAAAAAAAAAATAAATAAATAAATATATATATATATATATATATCTCACAGTTCCTTTATTTCACTCCTCTTCCAACAACTTGTTTCAGTGTCTATGTAAATGAGCTCCTGCTGAGACCCGCACCACCAGAGACCATCAGAGCCAGTGGTAGGTTTTTTTTTCTTTTTTTGATGTCACATTCAGGATAAAATCTAATTGTCTACTTTAAGCTCTGGCTAACATAAAATGCAAAAAGGACAAAAAGCATGTGATTTTATTTCCCTCATGCTTTTCATTGTACAGCCACACTGGAGATGTACAGTACAGGTATCTGAACACCCAAAATGACTAAAAAGTGAATTTGGCATAATAGGGGCCCTTTAATTAGGTTTAGGTTAATATGTCCATCCATCCATCGAGGATCCTCTGTATTCCCACTAGGGATCGTGGAGGCCAGTGGTGAACATTGTATTGCCACCTCCAGTAAACATTCACAGGCACATTCACTATGGGCAATTTTGGGAAGGGCAATTAGCCTAATCTGCATGTTTTTGGACTGTGGGAGGAAACCAGAGAACCTGGAGGAAACCCACCAAGCACAAGGAGAACATGCAAACTCCATGCACACAGACCCGACGCGGGAATTAAAATATTATTCTTTCTAATTCTTTCAAATTTTTCTAAGGAGATCAATCTATCCTTGCCACATGGACACCCCTGCTTTCCCAGATCTTACTATTATTAGATCTTCATCCTGAACCAAATTAGCTGAACTGACTAATCCAGACCAAGTCTTATCTTATAGTAATATGTTCAGATCTCCCTGAGCACGGTCAGAAGGTTACCTGGACAGATTCTGGGCTGAGCACCAGCACTTTGGGTGGCTGTATGGCCGCTGGTCGTGAAGGTCGGGTTGTGATCTGCTCCCACTCACTGCTGTTGGAGCCTCCCTGCTTGGTCGTAGCGATCACCCGGTATTCATACGTGCTCCAGGGACTGAGAGACGCTGAGCTGTCCAGGTAGGTGAGAGTCTGGTTGGGCATCATAGTGGCCACTGTGAAGATCTTCTGACTGCCATTAAGTCTTCGCTCTAACGTGTAGCTCTCCAGCGGCCCATTCGGATGCACAGGGGGAACCCAGGTCACCAGCACAGAGGTGGGCGTGTCCGAATAAAGCCGAGGGCTGGTAACACCCTCTGGAGGAGCTGCAGGTGTGTGGAGTGTGTGTGAATTAGCCGACAGGGTGCAGCCCGTCTCAGTGCACGCCTCCACCTGGATGGAGTACTGCTGATAGGGCGCCAGGTTGGAGAGGGCGTGGCTGGTGGTGTCAGCAGGCACGGTGTTGATGAGTTCTCTGTCCTGGTAGATGTTGTAGTGGGTAAGGTGGCCATTTGGGCGTGAGGGAGGAGACCAGAATATGGTAGCGTTCCTAGGGTGGACCTCATACAGCACTGGTGGGTCTACAGATTCTGGGCCTAAAGGACGGACAGAAGCAAAATTCAGAATTCTGTTTAATGCTGACATGATGTTGGATTCTGAATAAATGCATATGAATGAATGTGAACTCCATCTGACCCTAAAAGAAGCCCAATACACCAGAACGAGTTGTTTTGTTCAGTGTTTTAAAACCTGCTTCAACTTTTCCAACATCAGCTCTCAACAATTAACACAAAGGTATTTTAAAAACTCTTCTCGATTTAAGACTTCAGAACGGAGATACAGCAGGAAGTGGAAAAGCCTTTATGTCAAGATCAAAAGTATAGAGATGGAGATGGTGTTAAATAAAAGTGTGCATTGTGTTTATTTAAATGGTCAGGTCTAAATAATTAACAAATCACTATTCCTCTATTTTTTATTTAATCAAGGAGTTTAATAAAAATACTGCATTGTTCTGGATTTACAGCCGTTTCCCTCCATTTCCACAAGACTTGAAATTAATTAGACAGTTGACTCTTTATTTAAAGTTCCGTCATTTCAACAGGCTTAAAAGTAATTGGACAAACTGACATTATTATAAATATAAGGATTGTTTTTAATTCTTGTATGCAAATCCTTCGCAGTCAGTGTCTGACTTTGTTTGCATTGAGGACCTGATTAATGTTGCTTTTGTCGTATATTTTGCGTCGTTATCCTCCTGCACAGAGAAGCGCAGTCCTTTCAGAAAGTCCTTTCACGCCCTTAACGCTGCCTCCACCATGTTTGATCAGATCATGTGGTATGCTTTGGATCATGAGCCCTTCCGTTCCTTCTCCATGATCTTCTCTTACCATCTTTCTAGCACAAGGTCGTCTTGATTTGTCTCTCCAAAGGATCTAATGGGTGACTTCCTTCACTCCCAGATTCAATCCCAGACCTTTCAGCTCTATAATTTGATACAAGTAAACTAAGAGCAGGCCATGAGTGGTGGATGTTACTGGCACCTGTTATTTATAAAGAAAAATGGAAAAAAAAAAAAAGTATGGAAATGCAGAAGGTGAAAAATGTACTGAAGAGCCTGTGATGACCCGGAGAAAAATAAAATAAATGAAGCAGCAGCGACGTCGCCAAAAGATGCTCCAAGTTAAGACACCCATATACAAAAAACAACAAAAAAAAATCTTTTTTTTTCTTTTAAAATATTATTAAAGCAAAAGTACATTTCACATGATAGAGGAAGACAATAATTTATATAATTTTGATAGACATATTTAAGTTTAAATATGTTGAATATAATTCTATAACAATGCAGTAATTCTAGGTAAATTCTGGTGTGTGTTTGCTGCTACTGATTATACTGTAAAAAATACATACTTTAAAAAAAAGACACATTTTCATAGTTATCATTAATTCTGTTCTATATATACTGTACATATATAAAGACCCTCTTATTAAAGCTAAAGCCGTATACTTCAAGTTAAGTTCCAGTTCCTCGTCTTGTGCGCGTCCTCGCCGCCTGACTCTCCAGCCTCGGGTGTCTGATTGATTTTTAGGCCCTATGAAAGCTCATTTGCAGGTAATGTTTTCCTCCTACATTTACGTCCCACAGTAGCAGTGGTAATGGAGAAGCAGCAAGGGCGCGTCTGATCAAGGTGACTGGCTCTCGCTCTCTCATGCATGCTGGGCTGCTGATGTCTCCCCACAGATGGCCCACTTCCACCTCCCCATCACCACCTTGTCCCACCTGAGTACACGGAATGAGCTTTAGGCCCCAGAGCTCAGTACTGTATGTACCAGTAAAACAGAACGAAGCTCAGATGGATATGGCAAAAAAAAGGAAAAATACAAAGACGAATGTTTAGCAGAGGTCAAACTGAATAGGACTGATTTCTAAAAAAGGAAGTCCAACTAATCATTAGTGCATAAGGGTTTACACCTCTTCTGTTGGTTTTGTTCATGAAAAAGAGGTCAGATCAAAGAGGTCATGAGTTCACGTTCCTAACATCCTGGCCAAGACGAAACTGACCGTTCTTCTTTCTTCCAACACAACAACTTTAGGCGGTGCAAGAAAAGGGGTCATCAACTGTAGCTTCAGCCCCCCTCCCCCCATCCCCTAACCCACCGCACCCCACCCCACCCCACTCTACCCCGTCCTGATAAATAAACAATGCACAGATTTGACCTTTGGGTTAACAGGTTTTTATGCTTGCTCCACTCAGCACTCGAACTGATTCAATTACCACAAAGGTTCGAGAGCTTCCATGAATACTGAAAAAGACCCCCCCCCCCGACACCCCCTCCCCCCACCCCCCACCTCTGACACTGCTTTAAAAAAAAAAAAAAAAAAAAACACCCCGCAAATGTACCTGTGCTTGCAAATCCAACGTGTCTCTCTGGAGAAATTCCTTAATTGTTAATAATTTTACCACATGAGGCAATCAAGTCACCTTGAACACAAACCCCTCCTTCGCCCCGATCCGAGCCTCGTCTGCTCGCTCTCTAGCCTCGCCTCAGTCTGTACAGCCAAAGTGTTATTTAAGCTTTACTGGTCTGTGTTAAATTTCGCAATTTGAAGGGCTGTTAAGTTTTTCAATTGAAATTTCATTTAAGATGCAGGTGCTTTTGATTTTATTGATGCTTTACTGCTCTTGGGGCGCCTGACGAGAACACTGCGCAATAACACCAGGCTGCCCCCGTCAGGGCGTCGGCCGCGCCCGCCGCCACCGCAGGACGTCCGGGACGCTCACGCCGGGTCTGTCCTGGGACGGGAGAAACATGAGCGCAGGACACCGGGCCTCAAAGTCTGCTACATTCACAAGGATTCAGTTACAGTAGTGCAATAATAATAACAGAATAAATTCACAAGGAATGTGATGAAGGGGTGAGAAAAGGAAAAGAATAAGAGTAATAAGGGTCATTTTACTGTCACGAGGGACAGAAGGAGCGCTGGCTGAAAGAAACTTAAAGGAATATCATAGGCACAATCGATGTGCTAGTGAAGATCACTTTGTTATACTGTAGTTCAGACTGTGAAGAGGTGCTGCGTCAGGACAGTGAACCGTCTCAGGCCAACACACACATCTGGCTCCGGACCGGACAAATTACAAACCCAAGCGGAGCAGATGAAGATCTCCTGCGCCTGATCCACCAGCGCGCTGCATACGAGCGTGTACGCTAACGTGTGTGTGACGCTCAGGAATGAACAGGAAGGTCTACACGCTGAAGTTTATGCTCTCAGGACCGGCTGTCGAGTCAAAGGAGCAAAAAGTCTCACAAAGAATTACATTAAAATATAAAAAAATGTGTATAAAAATTTAATGGAATGATAAAATCAGAGGCAAGAGAGGCACGAGCATGTATAAAGCGCTCGTACGTCTTCACTAGGAAATCAGTCAATCAGTCAATCAGTCATAGGAAATACAAAAGACATCTCACACTAAAAAAAATACAAAAAAAAACTCCTCCATTTTTACTCTTGCCATTTTTTTAATGAACGTGACACATGAACGTGACACATGAACGTGACACATGAACGTGACACATGAACGTGACACATGAACGTGACACATGAACGTGACACATGAACGTGACATGCTGAATCGTCATAAAATTCTAAACAAATTAAAAGCCTAAAAGCAGCAAATATGAAGGCTTAATAATTATTTGTGATTAGCAGCGGGGTGTGAAGATGTAGGCCAGCGCGGCTTCACCCGAGTGTTTTCCACACCGTGTTAGGGGGAACAGAAGGGAACTCTCTCTGGGGGGATTTCTAAATTAGAGACAAGAAAAGTTATTGCTGCTGAGAGAGAGAAGGGGGGAAAAAAAGGAAATTAGACATACGGTCCTCTCCTATTATTTTACCTTGCTCGTCCTTTCATCTCTCCCTTGATCATACGCGATCATTACTTTGACAAATCTCTGCAGTTCTTTCCGGTTCCTTTATGCGTGTGCGTTTCTTTATTAGTCATTTTTACACTGCGAATGTACAAGTTCTGTTTAACCGTAAACAATCACCTCCTTCAGCGCAATGTGTTTATGAAGAATTAGTTTCCAAAATGCGTTCTACACCAACTTCGTGTGTTTATCACCAGCGTAATTAAATGACTATTAATTGCTGCCGTTTAAGATTGAAAAAACAAAAAACAAACAACCTTCATTTGGTCTTTTGTCCGCTTTTTAAAAATCATTTCAATGTGTGTACACCATTTTTTTTCCATATCAATCAAAAACAACTGAAAATCATAAGAAATAAAAATGTCTAGTGGCTTTTAAGCAATAAATTAATTGTCATGTTAGGCCCTGAAATCTGTTTAAAAAAATATAATTTTTATAATAGTCCCGTTTTGACTTGAACACCCCTCATACATTAAAAAACTGTGTTAATGTAAGGAGATCTTTGTACACATTTTAATTATGTTAATTTGATTAGCTTTTTTTTCAGTGTGTTTTAGTCAATTTAAACTATTTAAATTTGTTAATTAGATTTTCAGACAAAAAAAATGTAAGGTATAATGGCCTTTAGAAACAGCGGAACCGTTTTCATTTTTAGAACAAAACATAGTTTTTTTTGGAGACATGATGCTGAAATGAAGCCGATGAGAAAGCAGCTCTAGCTAGTTAAAGGTTTCATTACATTGGGATATGTCTCGTTTTGAAAAATAAATAAATAAATAAAGAAGAAAGAAGCATGGTTTGGCAGCAGTGCAGTGCATGAAATCACGCAGATATTTGTCTTAAAGCTTCAGTTGATGTTCATAACAGACAAGTCAGTGGCTTTCGACCGAAGTGTGGTGACATGCTGATGTGATTATTTCAGAAACTGATGATTTTAGGATTTTTACATAAACTAGTGGTGAACTTACAGCCGTGGTAAGCAGACAAGAAACCACACGTCACATAAGCTCATCACAACCGGACAGTTTAATAGGAAATCAAAGACATAAATATAGGCACGGGCAGGCAAAGCAACTGATCCAAGCTGTTTCCAGATGTTTGGGCCATTAAAGGAGTTCCTGGGAGGCCAGTGTTTCAGACCTGAAGCAGGTCCTATAGAAAACCTTCTCTCTTGATGGTGTCCAAGCGCTAGTGAGACACTGTGATAAGTGCATCAGTGTATCAGGGGATTATAGAGAGACATAAAGGGAGTGTTTACTCTCAGGACTGTGTTCAGTTATTCTGTACAATCAAAAGTCCCGCTTTGACCTGAACACCCCTTTTATATCCAGCATGTCTTGATCATGTACATACTGTATACTAAGGCTAAATAAAAACTCTCAGCTGAGTTCAGGACCAAACCTGAGATGTTTCCTTCCTGTCAGTGCCAACATCCTCTCGAGAATTTACATGTAATCGGATGATGTTAATATGAACTGAATTGATTACACTCGCTCTACATAATTCACACCTGTAATGAGCAGTGACCCTGACCCCTTCTGCTCTCCGGACCTGATGCCCTCCTTCTAATCAGCTCTACACGACTCGCCGCTGCTGAGGACGGTCCCAGAAGGACAGCCTTAAAATCAACGAGATTACTGTGGATGATTCCAATTAAAACCCAGAGAGAGGGCGTGGAACCTCAACTGAAAAACGGCTGTGCAATCAAGTCTCCATCAATGAGCAATTCAAAACAAGAGAGACTTCATGTTCATAAAAGTTAAAATCATAATCTGAAGATCAAGTTTCTCATGAGCTGAACCTAACCCTAACCCTAACCCTAACCCTAACCCTAAGTTTCCAGTTACACAGCTGCACTTTGGCCGTAGAGCGAACGCACAGTTAGAGATGAGAAATGATTGAGATCCCATTCGAGTCCGGCTCCTCTTGAGGTTTGTTTCTCATATCATCTCCGGCTTGTTCATTAGGGACAAACATGTAACGTTAAAATAGAATTTTATACAATTTTCACATTTGTATAAATGTCATATGTATATATACTGTATATATCTGTATATATATATATATATATATAAATGTCATTTATGTTATAAATGTTTTAACAGTAATTTTTGACTGTTTTAAATTTAGACAGAAGATTAATCATGAAATCATGAATTCAGCTTTTGCTTGATGTTTTTATGTAAATGTAATTTTACGTCCTAAATCTGTCCTGTTTCTGAGAGCAAAACGTTACTGGTATTACTGGTACCTTAAAACTAGAGTTGTGTGATTTAATACATTTTGCAACATAATCAATCAATTCAAATAATGAAAACGACGAGTCAGGTTTCGAACCAGGATTGATTCGCACTTTTTGAACTCGTCAGAAATATGCAGATGTTAAACGGTCTAAAATTAGGAAGTCTTTTGAAATAAACCACAGCTTAAACAGAACTGACAAACCTCTTCACAAATACACGCTTATAGCAAGATAACGGCTTCTTTCTCTTCTTCTTTTAAGCTTATTGGCGGTTGGTACAATACCGCCACCTACTGGACTGGAGTCTGGAGCAGCAGTTAGTCAAGGAAAAGAAGATTCCAGCTTTGTACAAGACTCAACATGTAAAGAATCAGCGACACAAATTACATAGCCTACTGGTTCTTATCACATACTTTTATTTTAATTTGCCTTTTGCTTTTTTTGTTTGGATTCAATAAAACACTGTAATAACTGTCTGGTTTTTTCCTCAAGCAGCTACATTTCTTAAAGGTTTCAAAATATAAAAAAAAAATCTAATCAAGTCTTTTCGTGCAACCTATGATGCACAGCTCTAATCTAAACAATGTTGGTCTACATTTTTTTACTATTCTGTCTATAAATTAATTCTATTGTGTATCGATTATTGCGTACGTCAGAATGTTCTTTTTTTCCATTATTTATAAGATTTTTTAAAAAACATTTCCGTTCCTCTCCATAAAATCTTCATTTACTGCTTAAAAGCAACTAGACATTTTTAATTCTTATATCATTAAGTTGTTTCTGATTGATATATTGCATTTTGGGCAAAAAAAGGTGTATATTGTAGTACATGTTGTCGATTGTGTGTTTTGTATTTGCACAGGTTTTGGGATACACACACTGAAATGACTTTTATAAGGAAACAATTTACAGGCACGAGTAGACAAAGCATTTGATCATCAGTTTTAATAAATTACAGTCTGAAATTAAAACTGCAATTCCATTTACTGTAGAAATGATTGTAAAACTTGGCGAGAGAGAGAGAGACGTTAGGGGAAAGTGGGCGTAGCACTCTGCACGGTAATGAAGAGGTGATGGTCCATAATACTGGGTATTTTGAGTGTATGCAAATATTCACTCCTTAATTAGAATGCATGTGGTAATAGACTGAAGTATAATTAATTTATAACTTAGCAAAGAGTGTCTGTTACGAACTCTAATATGATTCTATTACGGTAATCAGTTCACAATGACACCAAGTAGGTCATCTAGCAGGCATACACCTCGGCTTTGGGTGCACACACACACACACACACACACACACACACACACACACACACACACACACACACACACACACACACACACACACACACCACCTGCTCATCTGCTGCTACATATGCTGAATAAGGCTCATCATTCACACTGGTGTACCAAGAGTCTGTGACGAAAAAGTGTTTGGAGTAATGTGTGTATATTCAATGTGTGGAATAACGTGTGTGTGAGAGTGACAGTGACAGTGAGAGAGACTCACGATCTTGGGCAGTGCGGAAAGACACCCAGGAGCTGCGAGCTTCACCATACTGGTTTGACACCAGCAGTCTGAACTGGTACTCAGTGTACGGTTCCAAATCCTGCACCGAGTGAGCGAACACTGTTTCTGTCTCATTATCCACCAGTCTGTAAAACACACACACACACACACACACACACACACACACACACACACACACACACACACACACACACAGAGTACATCACGGAATGCTTTATACATCAATAAATAGATCAAGCCGCTCTGATCAAATTAAAACAAATTCATCAATTTGAACATCCCTGAGATATGAAATAATAAACAAGCACATTTTCTTTGATTTCCTGCTAAAACAACTCCATACACACAGCTCATTAAATGCCTTATGACTCTTGGTTGCTTTCAGGATAGTTTTTGAGCAGCGCCAATTTCCAGCTTCGCCATCAAATTTACTATAGAGCTATAATAAAGAAAAAAAAATCACCTGAACAATGAAATACATTTGAACGGAATGGCAGGAAATGAGGCTGATATATAATACATGGAGCTAGTCATTTATTTATTACAACAGAATGAGAATTTTTCCCCCATCTCTGATTAAATAGCAATTTGTTGTCACGGAGCATGTAATGCATACATATCAGATGAAGTTAGGCTTTTTAGATCTCGGCCCTGCCCCTCCTTGCTATGATATAGAAACTTACACTTGCTTAAAGAGTACAAATCCCTCTTTTGTGGAGAGTTTAGCAATTCTTTAACACCCTCGGCACGATCTGGATTAAAATGAAGATTTCTGTAATGTAATTGCTATAATAATAATAATAATAATAATAATAATAATAATAATAAAAAACCCTAATTAGTAAGTAAGCCAGATCCCTCTACGAGGACAGCGACCTACATGTGCAGCTAGTGTAAAACTTAAACTGTGTATGAAACGAAGTCATGTATTCGAGTGTGCTGCGGTAAGGAGACTCACTGTAGGACGTGTTGGGTGGCCGGATTCTTCATCTGGAGCTGATAGCGCAGAGTCCCAGGTGCATTGGGGCGCGAGGGACTGAGCCATGCCACCTGCAAAGAGGTGGAGGTGGCAGCTGCCAGCCTGGGGGGCAAGAGGCCATCTGGAGCTGGGGGCATCGGGACAGAGAGAGAGAGAGCGAGAGAGAGAGATGAAGGCCAAGGCGAGGGTGGCATATGCTCCAGAGCAGTAGTGTCACTGTGTTAGTGGTGATGTAAAGCAGCAGCATGTAAAGCACCAAATGAAAGTATTTACTTTTACTTCAAAGGCAAAAACAGTTTCATAAATATATACATAAATATAGCATCATCATTACACCCTGTGCATGGTTTGGGTTTAACTGCATTTTCCTCCACTATTGTGACCTCGTATAAGACTCATGTAACCCCTCTCCAGGCCTGTCTGCTGTTCTCTGAAGGGGCGTGGCTCAGCAGTAGCTCATTTGCATAGAGGCTAAAATGGCCAATTTGGCGGAGGAGTGAAATAAAATGTATAATGTAAATGGTGTATCCTGGCTGACCTGCACTCTGACCCCGGCTT
Organism: Clarias macrocephalus; assembly: GCA_011419295.1. Taxonomy (NCBI): domain Eukaryota; kingdom Metazoa; phylum Chordata; class Actinopteri; order Siluriformes; family Clariidae; genus Clarias; species Clarias macrocephalus. The sequence continues at coordinate 11,673 of JAAGKR010006606.1, forward strand.
GGTAACTAAGACAAACACCTTTCACAGTGCTGTAAGGTTCATGTGACAAATAACTGAATCTGAATCTTAATTATCTGAGGGTTAATTCAGCTGGAGCATTAAACACACACACACACACACACACACACACACTTACTTGTGTGGAGCTCTGAAGCCCGTGTCAATGTGGTATAATACAGTATGGGACCTTTAAAGTGAATACAGTGATTGAGACTAGACTCACTCACACGCCTCTACTTAAAGCATCCATTGTTTCCCATCAGTGTTCATGAACTGTTCATCAGAAGAAACGTTACCGATTGTCAAATGTCAGACTAATTTTATTAACTCGTGTTTTCCTCCTTGCTACAGTCTAAACATCGCGACGCTAAATCAACCCTTAATGCTAATGCATAATGCAAGATGCTACAGTTATGCTTTCAAAGTGCACTTTTCAGCATGATTTGTAAGCTGTTAAAACAAATTGCGGAAAGATTTGAAGACATCCATTATGAAGGGAAAAACAAGCCGATCCCGCTGCCTGTCGCCACACTCGGTAGGGACTCCAGGCCGAGTCGCCGGTTTCGAGGAGCAATCCAGGCGGCGTGTGTTTCGATAATACGCCACTTCAGAAATAGGAGTGAGCCTCTCTTCTTAAGTGAAGGCTCATTCTCAATCAACATCCCTCTCATGCAACCACAAGCACTCAATAACTGTTGATTACTTAAGTCATTTTGTGCATGCCCAAACAGAAGCGCCCCTGTGGAATACCAATTGCACTCGCACTGACTCAAGCTTCAGAAAACAAAAAGGGTCAACAAGGGCGTCGGTTACAAAGGCAAAATATCCCAGCGCTCCCAGACCCCCGAGCCGAATGAGATCAAATGATATTCCGGGCGACTGCGCGAGCAGAAAATGTACTAATGCGCTGATTGATGAGCAAGCGACCTGCCAATGATGTCAGCAAACACACGGCTCCTTTAAAGGACGTTCAGAAGCTTTCCGAGCTCATCGCTCATGTGGGGTGACAGCAGGAACTGAAATGAAAAGAGGACGTGAAAGCAAAAGCAGTACATACGTGACACAACCCAGGGTTCGGTTTCCATCCGCTGCGCTACGAAAGCAGGGGTCGGTTTTAAGAGGCCGAGCCTCATCACTCAATTCGGCACGGCTCGCCATCGCCTCCGCTGCCAACCTCCAATTTTCATAATGCACTGGTGCTTGTGTTAGGCTTGAAAAGCACCGGGCGCTGGGATGCGAGCCCTAATTGGAGGGAGCGGATGCGTTTTCCTGGATGGACGTCGGTATTAAAAGCCATTGCGCAGTTTTCTCCCATCTGCCTTCGGTACTAGAGCCCGGTTAGGATTAAGCGTCCAAGCTTCTATAAATGTAATGATGATGATGAGCATATGGACTGGCCTGAACTGCGAGCCCACATCCTGCTCCACTGCTATAGCACAACCTCGCGGTTTCAGAGTAAATCATCTCCTTTTACTATTGCGAATGTACTATAAGGATATTAACTACATGACAAAGGATGGCTGTATATGAAGATACTCAGTGTGGTACAAGTTCACGTGTTCAGTCTCACAAAGAGAAACAAAAACATGAGAAACAGACAAAAACCGAGAGAGAGAGAGAGAGAGAGAGAGAGCATCAGATATAACGCCGGCTTCGACTGAACAAAGACAACCAGTTGACAAAAGAGTTAATTCCTTACAGACTTATTTCATCAAACAGTCGGCATGGAGTTTCCCCTTTGTTTCGACTCCCTCCTTCCTCAGGTATATCAGAAGTGTCACTAATCATTTTAAACTATGCACTTTTATGTTTCCTCTGGATCTCTTAGCTTTCTCTGCCTTCTGTTCTTTGATATAACAAGGACAGTTCGAGACAAGGCTTCAGTTCAGCTACAAGAAGCCTAAAGATCTGGCTGAGCAGAGTGGAGCGAAACGTGTGGTATTTAAAATTTATACTTCCTCGTGTCTTTGTTTTGAACTTGAACATTTCTCTCGCAGAAACTTCAGAACTTCAACTTCGCGCTTCGTCTGGCGTTCGCAGAGGCCATGCTGTGAGCCGCGGCCTCGCTTTCACCCGCTGGCACCGAGACTGACGCGGCGTCTCTGGGTCCCGGGGAGCATGTAAAGTCTCGCTGCGTTGTGTTACATGGATTGAAAAGCTAGTCCCTTAGAAACGGGCTCTTTGAACAAAATTTCTTCTCTGAGAAAATTATTTCTAAAAAAAAAAAAAAAAAAAACAGACGTCCTTCTCTTCTTTTGGTATCTTTTGTGGAACCTGCAGGATTTAAAGGAAGGCATGGTGACAAAGGACATCATGGCCGATCACAGACAGATGAACGTCCCCTCGCCGGTTCCTGTTCTGGTCTGACCAGGATTAGGAACAATCGCAGAGGTGGTTATGGTGTTTGTCTGCCGCTGCTTGAGCTTTGATCAGTCGAGACCATCATCGTACGCGCCGCCTGGCTGGAGGCCTCCGAGACATCTGGGCTGGAGGGAAAAATCAGGCTGATTGAATTGGTATAATAAAGACTCCTGTCATGTGCGAGTATAATTCACCGCAAGAAACAAGACTTCTGGTTTCCAGGTGACCCCAAAGCTTTGTAAGAGAAAGAGTCGTGTCCAATCACTAAAAACAATCAAATCCAGCCTTAACCATGTGTCTGTCCATTAGATCTGTTTTTTTTTTCCTCCCCATTCAGTGGGAAAGAGCTCTCCTTCTTCTTTATCACCTACGGCTAATTTACCCAGGTACGGTATACCCCGGCGCTTGGCGCACGCTTCCCGACACCCACCCGTGTGTAAATCAGCGTAATAAGTTCCCACACCATTAAAAAGGGAAGCATGAACCAGGCTCTATTTAACCAATGAATTGTTCCCTTTTTATTTGCCATGAGAAGGTCATAAAAAAGAACATTCCAGCGCTGCAAGAGTCATAATTAAAATCAACAACAATTTAACAGTGGGAAAGTGCGACTCTTAGGCAGAGTAATAAACTTCCAATGGGTGGTTTTGTCTTGCATGTCTTGAATGCACGCATGTGTGTGCGTGTGTGTGTGTGTGTGTGTGTGTGTGTGTGTGTGTCTCCTGTTGTAGCGGACAGCGCCGGTCTTTTAGATCAGCAGCAGCAGGCATTGTTCTCTGTCAGGCAGCATATGTGGACCGTCTCCATGGCGTGGTGGTGTGAGCGCACTCCAGCATGATCAAACGCCTCACGCTGCCGCGAGCCGAGAGGTGCGACTGAGCTCCAAGGCTGGAGAAATCCACCACATGCCTCGTTCCGTATGGAAACATCCACCGGTTTAGTAACAGACTGTACGTGTTTAGACTGTAATTGCAATGTACAAGTTTAATTCATGGACAGAATTATAAATGTCAAAACTTCACATTTTGGTTTACAGGTTTATCTTTAGATGCACGTGGACAAAACCAAGAAGATCTTCTCTCAGTCGCTGGAGAAAAGACTAATGTTACAGAGCACCAACCTGCTGGAGGGAGGGAGATCCTGATGGAGGCGCTCTCCACACAGCCCTGACTGTTGCAGGCTCTCACCCTCACGCTGTAGTTGGAGAAGGGAAGCAGGTCTCCCACAGACACCCAGCGTCCTGCCGTCCCCGCGGTGAGCAGCGACCGCGTCTCAGTGACCAGCTCCTCAGTTTCACTCGAGTTCTCCCCTGTAACACACCAGCAGCAGCGCATTAATACTCTTATAAATATCATGCCAAAAAAAGGGACGAACCCTGTGTCCTGGTAACACAGCTTACACACATCACATGCGGCTACACAATTACAACACCAACACACAAATATTGCACATTAAGCAGAAAAGGTGATTAACTTGACAGTTGAGACAAAAATAACAGCAAGATGCAGTTCAGAGAGAAGGAATTGTAACATTTAATCAGAAAGACAACAACGAAAGAAAAACAAACGTGTTGCAGAAACAATTTTTCTTGTAGTAAGAAATAGTTTATTATCATATTATAATAAATAGTTTATTATCGTATTATAATATTTTGTCATATTATAAATAGTTTGTCATATAATAGTTTATCATATAAAAAATAGTGTATCGTATTATAATAGTTTGTCATATTATAATAAATAGTTTGTCATATAATAGTTTATCATATAAAAAATAGTGTATCGTATTATAATAGTTTGTCATATTATAATAAATAGTTTGTCATATAATAGTTTATTATCATATTATAATAAATAGTTTATTATCGTCTTATAATAGTTTGTCATATTATAATAAATAGTTTGTCATATTATAATAAATAGTTTGTCATATTATAATAAATAGTTTATCATATTATAATAAATAGTTTGTCATATTGTAATAAATAGTTTGTCATATTATAATAAATAGTTTGTCATATAATAGTTTATTATTATATTATAATAAACAGTTTATTATCGTATTATGATAGTTTGTCATATAATAGTTTATCATATAATACATAGTTTGTCATATTATAATAGTTTGTCATATTATAATAAATAGTTTGTCATATTATAATAGTTTGTCATATTATAATAAATAGTTTGTCATATTATAATAAATAGTTTATTATCATATTATAATAAATAATTTACTATCATTTTATATTAAATCGTTTATTATCATATTATAAAATAAATTACAGACGGTTCCGATTGTGAAACAGGGCTGCATGGATGTGTGGCTTTTCCTGGGCAAAATGGTGAAAACAGCTTCCTTCTATGCCATAATATCCATTAATATCCATCCATTGTGTGTGAGTGAAGGGGGTGTGGCTTAGCGCAGTTTTCTTAGCAACGGCTCTTACTGCATGGCTGACTGCAACTCAGCGTAACCTGATCTCTCTCTAATAGATATCTCAGAAACCGTTAGTATTCGCACATAAATTGTTTTTGCTTGATGGAGAGAAGAGGATTTATTTGTGCAGGGCGTTAAGTTGTGTGTGTGTGTGTGTGTGTGTGTGTGTGTGTGTGTGTGTGTGTGTGTGTGTGTGTGTGTGCATTTTAAAAACTGCAGTCAGGAAGTAGCCTTTTTTGTGTGAAAACCAAGTCAATTGATTCCTATAAGGATTTTGGTTTTGTGTTCGGTTCCAAACAAACCTTCTCATCGCCCAAACGGTTTGACCAAACCTCTCAAATTTTTGGAGCAGTCAGGAGGGCTGAAGGTTGTGATGTAAGTTTTGTGAGTGTGTGCAGCTCCGCGCATGTTTGCTTGGTTTAAACTGGCTAATTATTTTTGAATGACATGATCTTTTTTTTAAATGATCTTTTACAACATGATGTGTCTTGTTTTCTGTCGGAACAACAGGGGGGTTTGATGTGAGTAGCAAAAACAATAAACACAAAAACTAATTTCAACTTCAAATTTCAACAAATTTCAACCAAGTTTTTCAACCAAGGCCATGTCTGCCCTAAAGGCACCCCTACTAAATAAAATAAATAAAAATAAACAAATAAATAAATAAATAAATAATAATAATAATATCCTTAATTCCAGTTTTAAAATCGCAATGCTAAAGCATACACCAATCAGCCATAACATTATGACCACCTGCCTAATATTGAGTAGATCTCCGTTTTACCATCAGTTTGAATCTTCTCACGGTAGTTAAATTTCATTCTAAGCACATTCTATACAAATATGTGCTTCAAGCTTTACAGCAACAGAAGAGGGGGGCGTGGCTAGACATGTGTCATGTACACATCACATCATTACAGGACAAAAAACAAAAAACATTAATAACATAAAATTAATGGTCTTTCGTGAGCAAATGATTGATGTCTTGATCTGTTTAACTACAGTATCATGGACAAAGACAAGTCTCGATGTTTTCCTGCTCTGAGGTCAAAACCAAAAGGAAACACTCATGAGATACTGTTTTTATCTTAAAGCTGCAGACTTTAGGTTTTGTAGGTTAATCTAATGGTCCAGGTTAATCCAATCATCCATCCATTTGTCTATTCGTCCGTCCGTCCATCCGTCCTCTACACTGATGATCATGTGCACGCTGCTGACTAACGGGAACCTCCTGACACACCGCAAGGAAGATCCTGAACAGGATGCCAACCCATCGCAGGGTACAAGTGTGCACACACACACACGCACGCACGCACACGCCTACACACACACACACACATGCACGCACATGCACACACACACACGCACGCACGCACGCACACACACGCACGCACGCACGCACACACGCACGCACACGCGCACGCACGCACGCACGCACGCACGCACACGGCTTTTCAGACCCTCAACACTGGAAGCGTGAACCGACAGCGCTAACCGCTAAGCCACCGTCCCGCAGTAACATCGATCTTTAATGTTTTCTTTGTTTAATGTGTTTAAACGGCAGATTAAAAATCGATATTTCACAGATTCATAAAACCACAGTTTAATCCAGAAATGAAAGTTGAATGCTAATGCTAATCCAGAAACGAGTTATAAAAATGGATAGATGGATGAATAAATTGATAGATAAACTTCTAAGAAATGTTTTTATACGCGTTTAATAATTCCTATATTTAAACTACATGTTTATCTATGAAACCCTTTAATGAATCCTTACCCTATGAACCCCTACGCCAGGCCACACATCCGCGCTCTGGAGTGTCTAGTGTTGTTCGAACTGTACGATTCTGTTATTGTTTTTAATCTTGTAATTGATCTACACTTGGAGAATAAAGTACGTTTCCAATATATATAAACTGCCCTGGCTTCCTTTAACGGCAGGGGTTTTCCCTTTCCACCAGTTTTTTTTTCTTTTTTCCTAGTCTGACTTTGAAAATATATATGCAGCCAACATGTGCTTTATTCCCAGTAAAAGATAAATGGAAGCGTTTGGCAACTAAAGAATATATCACAGTTAAAAAAGTCTTTTCCCCCCTCTAGCTCTACATAAATCACAGCGCTAGTCAATATTTAATAATGCTAGCCTTGGTCCTCAGTCCCTCGCTCACCCTTGTCATGTGTAATAGCTCCCAGTCCGATATCTCCGACATAAAAAGCTGGCTTTACGGCAATACTAACATGTAGAGGGGGTCATTACTGATCGACATTTCCCTTAATCTGTGACAGCCGGTCACCGGACGATAAATTCTCCTGCGCTCCACCGGGGGAGATCTGCAAACTTCTGCCTTCCACCTCCTCCTGATCCACACTCATGTACATACACACGCATCTCTCATTCATTCTCATCAGCTTTTCTTTTTTTTTTTTTTTTTTTTTGACGTGACAGCTTTAGCGTTTGCTCACTGTTCACTACTTCACCTGATGTGGAAAAACCTGTATACAAGGGCTGTTCAAGTCAAACCGGGATTTGAAATGAAATGAGGAAATTTCTGCTGAATGAAGATTGACATTTACAGAAGACTTCAAGTACAATACGGTGATGAGACTCTCAGCTGCAGTGAAACATTTGAAAGATTGACGTACGTCTGTGAATGACGATCCTGGCCGAGGTGGCTCGGAGTCGCCCCCGTGATCGTCCAGCCAGAATAACGCCTGAGCCCTTTAAAACGACGTCACTGACTCGCAGAAGAGACGCGTCTGTGTGTGCGAACTGTACACACACTCCGTCACCAACGCCACTCGCACGTTACAGGAACTCGGCTGGGAGTTTTCGCCACGTCCCCGGTACAGTCCTGAGCTCGCTCCAAGACATTTCCACATGTTTGGTCCGTTAAAGGAGTTCCTGGGAGGCCGGCGTTTCAGATGTGAAATTGGCATCATCAGATCATGGCCCCGGGCGAACTAGAGAAAACTTTCTACCTTGAGGATAAGTGCATTAGTGTAGCAGGGGATTCTTTAGAGAAATAAAAAGAGGTTTTTACTCTCAGAACTGTGTTCTGTTATCCTGCACTGTCATCAAAAGTCCTGGTTTGACTTGAACGTTCCTCATACCTGACAATACATGGCCAAAAGTATGCAGAAACCTGATCATCCCTGGGCACTGATGTTAGGCGACTTCATCCCAAAGGTGTTCAGTGGGGCTGAGGTCAGGGCAAAGGTCACCCTTTCTTACCCTGGTATGTGGTTTATGGATCATGATTTGTGCTCAGGAGGATTGTGTTTAGGGAAGAAGCAGACGCAGGTGTGACGCTCAGGTGTCCACATGCAGCTGGTAACGCGGTGCGCCTGCGTTAAACATTTGTGAAATGTGTGTGGCCTGAATGTGGAACCCACAAATGATGTTCTGTTGGACTTGCATGACACTGTCCTGTCAACATGTCACATGACATATTCTGTCCCCTGTCAATCACAGCAACATGCGAGTGCGTGAAGTCATGTATGAAGTCTTGCAGTTCAATAAGATGAAATTGAAAACATGTCGAGACAGCCTTCGCCCTCCGTCTCTGATGGAAGGAGACCAGACTGGAGAGCAAGAACTGACCAAGACTGAATGAAACAAATATTATCATTACAGCATTCCACAGTTGGACTGGAAAGCCGAAGAGATCCGAGAGAGAAAGTTCTGGTTCTGACGTACAGGACACACGATTTTCAGTCATGTATGTTACACATGAATATGCTTCAAATAAAATAAAATGTTAACATGTTATCGGTGGCATGGGTCCGTGTTCGATTCCCGCCCCTGTCTGCATGGTGTTTCCATGTGGGTTTCCTCCCACAGTCCAAAGACATGCGGGTTGGGCTAATTTGCGTTCCCAGATTGCCTGCAGTGTATGTGGTCGCGCCCTGCAATCGATTGGCACACTGTCCTAACCCTGCCTTGTCCCCCAAGTCTCCTGGGATAGGCTCCACCCCCTGTGACCCTGAATACAGGATAAAGTGGTATAGATGATGAGTGAGTGAACATGTTATGGTAGTCTTAAATCTAAAATGTTAAAAATTCTAGTGACTTTACTGGTACTGTATAGCAAACACAGATGTAGCTACAGATGTGGCGGATGCGGTCAATGTGACAAATATAATAAATGTAATAAACTTTACATAACCTCAAACAGTTAAACACTTTTCCATTTGTGAATGTGATGTGATGTGAAGAATCGCAAAGCACGACACAGAGGCGAAGCACAGTTCTTCAGCATCATTACGTTCCGCCGGTCCTGAGTGCACATCCACTCTGCCTGGAGGTGGTAATGCTGCGAGATGACTCTCTGAGTGAGAAATGTTTCGGATTCACATGCTGAACACCATCACCCCATTTGGTCTAAATGATGACTTTAGACTCAAGTGCTTTTTAAAGGACTGACAATGATTTACTCCACGCTGCTGCAGAGCTGCTGAAGTTGTGTCCAAGAGATCCTACAGAAACGTATACAAAAGACAGTCACTGTGTGTGTGTGTGTGTGTGTGTGTGTGTGTGTGTGTGTGTAGTACACAGTTTAGTGCCTTTGCATTCTGACCTGGTGAAGCTCAGCTTAGATAAAATGTTGACATTTATTAGGTATAGATGGAGAAAAACATATTTTCAGTGCCGTATCGAGATTCTTTTGTGTGTTGATTAATTTATCACTAAACTTAAGTTTAATCACTTAAATTTTAAAATATTTTTTTATTTATACAGATGGTAAAATGTTCCTCTATAATCCTACAGGTGGTGCTCTAAACTATAACTATTCAGACAATGGCAGGCGGCACAGCATCCTGCGTGGTTGGAGCAAATTGTTTGCCAAGTTTCTTTAGAATAATAAAATACACACACACACACACACACACACACACACACACACACACACACACACACACACACACACATATATATGTATACAGTGGAACCTTGGATTATGAACATAATTCCTTCTGGAAGCAGGCTCGTAAACACTCATAAACCCAATTTAATTTCCCTGTAAGAAATAATGGAAACTCAAATTATTTGTTCCACAGCCCAAAAAAATAAATACATAAAAATAATTAACACAAAGTCTAAAGTAAAAATAAAACAAATTTACCTTAAAAAAAAAAAGTTAAAATAAATCCAGACAGATAAGTGTTTCCGCTTGTGTGCGCAGGTGCTGTGTATATGTGTGTGTGTGTGTGTGTGTGTGTGTGTGTGTGTGTGTGTGTGTGTGTGTGTGTGAAGCTCTTCCCCTTCTCGTCTTACACAGTTACCATTCCTCCACTCTTTCCACGCACACACACACAACAGAAACACTTTTTTATCGGAAAAAATAAACAAGAAATCTCTCTAACGACACTTGAATGAGAGCACACTAACGGAATCACTAGCAGATCAGTCTCAATAATAATTAACGTAAACGACTTGACGCACACATACTCGAGCACGAAAAAAAAAACACATTCACAAAAAAACACGCACGTCCACAAAAAAAAACAAACAAACAAAAAAAAAACAATATATATACATGTTTCACAAATGCAAAACACTATTCTCAGATGTACAACTGTGTAAATTTGTAAAAAAAAATTCAGAAATGTTTAACTGCACAAAATTTCCATTGTAATTAACTAAGGGACAAGCACTAAGACCCAGCAGGGGAGAGAAACCATTGGCTCAGTTGTGATAACGTGACACTCGCCGTCAAAACAAGAAGCGCATGCGTGTTATATGATACTCGGTACTCGTATACCAAGACTTGTTCGTTTTCCAAGTCAAAATTTATTAAAAATCTTTGCTCGTCTTGCGGAACACTTGAGGTTCCCCTGTATATATGATCTGATTTTATATATAATCAAATCAGGATGTTTCTAAAATAGTGATACTTAGAGAACTGCAATATGAATCGAATCCAAATAATGTCTGGTAGGACACTGACCGTGAACTGCTCCTGATACCATGAAAGCTGCTAATTTGCAAACGGAATCTATTGCACAGAACTAATTTTTAAGTAATTTTGGGACATTCAGCATGTACAGAAAAGGATCATCAAATAATGATCCTTTTTACAAACAAACCAAATAGATTTTTCCCCTTTTGTGACCTCATACAAGAAAAGCCCCTCCCCCAGCTCTGCTGTGTTCTGGTGGGGTGTGGCTCAGCAGTAGCTACTTTACATAAACACTGAAATGGCATGTTCAGAGGAGGAGTAAAATTAAGAGAGTTTGCAGTACGAAGAAATGCATTAACAGAGTTATTTCAGCTTCAACACACAAGTCGCCGTCACTGACCGCCCCAAACTGTGAAATATTATACAACCTAATTTAAAAAATGATCTTTCTCTCCCCAGATGTATATTTATATGTGAAACCATCACATGATGTATAATACTCTGTAAGCGACGTTTAAACTACATTTTCAGATAAAATCAGCAGGTCATTCTGGGTGAAACATCATCATGCCTGAAACTGGGTAGAAATACTGCAAGCGCTATCAGTACAACAAAAAGGTACAACATTTTAGACTAAAACATGGGATCAGAAAACACAAGCTCACAACAAAACATGCAACACACACACACACACACACACACACACACACACACACACACACACACACACACACACACACACACACACACACACACACACACACACACACACACACACACACACACACACACACACACACACACACACACACACACACACACACATAGACACAGTGTGTGTCCTGTTGGTGAGCAGTAAACAGTAAACACAGACACATAAAAAGAGCAAAAGAACCCAAGTGCTTATGAATGGCTATAATTCAATAAACATCTGTCACAGCTGACTGCCTTGTAAGCAAAGTGATCCAAATATTATCCAGCCGACTCTCTCAGCTTAATTAGACGCCAACACGGGAAAATCCCCATCATCCGCAACTTCTACGTCGCTTGCTGATGGAGAGGGACAGTACCCACCTTACTGACCATAAATAAGTGTGAAGAAAGTGTGACGTGATCATCAGGCGCACAAGCACATAGTACACAGTCTGAAGGCTACACACTTGGTCAGAAGTGATACGAGAGGCGTTCGAGTTAAACCGGGACTCCTGAGGAAATTTCTGGTGAACGAAGACGTACAAGTGATTAATATTCACAGAAGACTTTAAGCACAGTACGGTGATGAGACGCTTAAAACAGCCGCAATAAACCATCTGAGCAGTGCAAACGTTTTAAAGAAGGTCGTACGTCTGTGAATGACTGACTTGAACACTTCTTATACATAAACAACAATTCTGTTGTTCAACTATTATTATTATTATTATTATTATTATTATTATTATTATTATTATTATTATTATTATTATTATTATTATTCAACTACTCTGCTCATATTACAGGTAAAATCAAAGTGCTGATATAAAGTGAACCGGTTTAATCTCTTCTTCTGGATAAACAGAAATGGTTAGAAATGCAGGTCTGAATCTGGCAGGTCCTGGGAATATAAAGGGCTGAACAGTGTTATAACATAGTTGCCGCTCACACAGGTTTGCTTTTAAATTATGCAAACATATATAAGTTAGAAATAATGCAAGTGGCATGGTGGCACAGTTCCATCAGCTCTGCTAAATTGGAGTATTGTGCCTCATGGCCGGTGATAGCATCCCCGTACACCGGTGTGAGCACTCATCTCCAGGCGAGTCTGAAGAGCTGCGAGTTTCTGTAGGTGAGCGGCGGAGTTGATTCGTTCTGAGTGTGCCATCACACTCTCTTTAACAAACCTGTCCACTTTTATCCCACCAAGGGCGAGGAGCTTCTCCCTGCCTCCCAGCAGCCGGCCCGAGAGAAATGGCCGATGACAACAATTCATTTACGGCCATTATGGCGAGCGGGCTCCATGCTAGGGTTCACTGCCCTTTTTGCATACTGTGTGTAAACAATCATAGGGAAAATAACTGGAGTCAATATGGGAGATCAGAGGCGAAAGAGGTTGGGAGGGGGGTCATATTCACTCAGAGGGGTGGGGGGCGGTGGGGAAGAGAGAGAGAGAGAGAGAGCTGGGATTTACCTGATGGCTGGAAGAAAGTTCCGGTGAAAAGCACCGAGTAACTGAGGTTGCCGTTGGGTTTGGCTGGTGCTTCAAATTTTACCCAGACGGATTTGTGGCTCTCGGGGAGGATCTCCAGGGGCATGTTACCAACCGGGGGCATTTCTGAGGTTCGCACCTCGATCTGAAAGAGAAAGAAAAATGCAATATGCAGATAGAACGGATCTTTCTTTAAAAAAAACAAACAAACAAAAACATTCAGAGTGGTTATTATGTAAAACTGTTTAAATATTATTATTATTATTATTATTATAAGGATAATAAATAAACATGCCATAACATTATTTCCCCAGCGCATACACATTTCTTTAGCATATTTCTCTACTTGACAAAGCATCCAGGCCCTCTTTACTCCCCCCCCCCTCCCCCGCCACCCCTTTGTAAGTTTTCGCTGCATTGGCAAAAACAGCCATTTGCCTAAATATTGCACCCATATTGGAAAAATGCCCAAATCTGGCCCATCAATGCATTAACCAGCCCAGAGTGGCATTTACACCAAATGTCAAGCGCGAGCAGAAGGTGCTTTATTGAACCGAGCAAATCGATCACCTTTATGATGTCGAGCTGCCATCTGACACATTTGGGTATTTAGCATAATGTAAATGGGCCGGGGCCTCACCAAAGGACCGAGAGCGCAGCCCTGAGCCGTGCACGCCTGAACACGGAAGCTGTGCGAACTCCAGGGAGACAGACCGACGATCCCGAAGCTCGTGAGCGAGGAGTTCTGCATCAGTACGTCGTCCATCCACACGCCGTAGCTGCTGATCACACCTGCTCCAGACAGGAAGACGCGCAGATATGGAGAGTCAGTGCAGTAACCGGTACACGGTAACACAAACACATTCCTCTATATTTAACACTGTTTAAAGCGGGATACACGCAGACGAACATGCAGGAGAAAGAAACCTTCCCTTTAAATGTTAGGAGAAAAAAAACAAACAAACAAACAAACAAAAAAACATTTTCTTTACAGGCCTGTTCATAGACACAAGTGTGTTTCCGAACGCTTTCTGCTCTCTCTCCCATGTGCTCGGTGTAAACAGGCCATTTTGTTTAAAGCTGTGTGTTAAAGGCGGCCATTAGGGAGAGAGGGCTGTAAAACACGGGAACAGAGCCTTTTAATGCTGCTGCCCTATTTACAGCTGCACATGGACACTCGCTGCCCTTAACGAAGCACGGCTATAGGTGTGTGTGTGTGTGTGTGTGTGTGTGTGTGTGTGTGTGAGGTCAGAGAGAGCAGGATTGCAGAGACAAGTGTGTCAGTGCAAATGGGGAAAAGTCCTGCTGTTACATACTGTACATTAACAGTTAAACACGGACTCATGCGGGTGTGAAGTCAACACGTATGTAAATATGTAAATATGCATCACTCTGATTAGTTAAAACGATTTGTTACTATATTAATATAAAAGGAAATCACACATTAGATGCTTTTTAGCACCAAAGAATAAAAGCTGCATTTAGATATTTTCACATAAGCTTAATTTTTTTTTAAATTCAGACAAATATTCAATGTGTTCAATTAATAACACTGACTTAAAAACATCTGGATAAATTATTAATACAGCTGTTTTCTGTTTTTCACTATACAGTAGTTCTAGGAAATCAGACAATTCTCATAGATTTTATAGAATTGATATTTAAAAAAATCTAAATGAACTAAAAAATTAACTAAAATGAACCTCAATAAATTTTCAATTAATTTACACCTACTGAATACTCAATACATTTTTACAAACCAATAAACAGTAAATTTCCTTTTAAAATACATTTTTGCATTTCTTCATTTCTTGCTGCAGACAAATATAAAGAAATCAGGACACTAAAGTAATAAAGACTAATTTGGTTAAATTAATTTGAGCTATTATAAACATCTATTCAATCAATATATTTATGACATCATGAGGGTTTACTGTGCAACTACAATTTTTATCTGCTATTCAAGAAAAATAAAATCTGCTGCATGCGGTGCAGAAATCTGCCTTCGGTCGGCCCGACGTCACATGATTTTAAAAGCGGCACATTAAAGTTATTAATACAACTTAAATTATGAGATGGTGGATATTTTAACTCCTTCACTATGTTTGTGAATCTGCCTTATGTGACAAGAGATGTGACACATACTGTAATAAAGAACTCATAACGGTGTAATTAACAAAGCTATTAAACACATAATTATTACTCATACATTTAAATAGTTTTAAAGGTCGACATGTTTTAAAAAATGTAACATGCACATTTATGGAAAAAAATAAAGAAAAGATTTAAAATATATTAATGATGCAATGCTAAAGATCTTAATTTTTATTATACAGTAATCACGTCACGAAACAACATAAATACAAAAATTCACCTTTTTTCCCCCAAATGCACACCATATTATTTCGTGACGTATTAGCCTCGAGCAACGCGTCCTGATGTTTCAGAAAAATTACATGACGGTATCTATAGTGTACTGTATACTGTAACACAATTAAATCTCATCAGGATTACTCAGAGGTCAAGGGTCGGCTCCTGAAGTGTCGCTCTCGTGCTGAAAGGGCGAGCGAGGAGAAGTGCGAGTGAGAATGTTGTGCCGCTCATGAAGCTGCAGTTCACAGCATCAGTCAAAAGGGAGCACTTTTTACCCACTTAAAATGCCACACTCTCTCTCTCTCTCGCTCTCTCCCTCGCTCTCTCTCTCTCTCCCTCGCTCTCTCTCTCCCTCGCTCCCTCTCTCTCTCCCTCGCTCCCTCTCTCTCTCCCTCGCTCTCTCTCTCCCTCGCTCTCTCTCTCTCTCCCTCGCTCCCTCTCTCTCTCCCTCGCTCTCTCTCTCCCTCGCTCTCTCTCTCCCTCGCTCTCTCTCTCCCTCGCTCTCTCTCTCTCTCCCTCGCTCTCATGCCACCACACAAAGCCGTCCTCCTTTCCTGCTTGTCGTCTGGGAGCGCTGGACCATCGTTAAAATGTTAAAAAACACCCCTCACTTAACCAGAGCACCGGTTCACCTCGTACCAGAGCCTGGCTTTGACCTGATCAATTAAATCTGAGCACTAATGCAGAGAACAGAGGAAAAATAAAAATAAAATAAAAAATAAAAATAAAATAAAAAATAAAAATAAAATAAAAAATAAAATAAAATAAAATAATAATTTTGAAAAACATCTGGAGTAACATTGAACCCTTATTATTGTTTCCATAAGACGTTGCATTGATTTAATATTTGTATTTGTATATTTCTCACTCATGTCCCATTTTGTCAGTGATGTTATTTTAGACACAAAATTAAAATATTCATTCAAATGCAATACAAAACAACCTCTTTTTTTCCCCTCAGTTCAACAGTGACTGCGCACATAAAGGCAGATTCACAAACTCGGATTTAATGCAACATTTTTATTGCAGGAATAAAACACTGTTACTGAAGCGCTGATATTGACAGATGAGATGTTTCAATATTTGTTTCCTAATAAACCGGGAAGGAGAAATAAAGAGATAAATAGCCATAATCAGCTCACTAATGTCCACAACTACATGCAGTTGATGCTTTTATTGTTTGAGTTTTAGAATAATATTGACTCGGTATAAAATCTAAGCCTTTACATGATCAGGAAAATAAACCACCAAGGACTTTAAAGGGCTCAGCAGGGGGAGAACAATAAAGGAAAAACAGAAATAAATAACAGAAGAAAAGAAAGGAAGAAATATATATATATAGTTTATACAAATAAATATTTAGTTTTATATATATATATATATATATGTGTGTGTGTGTGTATGTTTGTGTGTGTGTGTGTGTGTCTATTTAAATATATATAAGTCTATTTAAATACAAAACAAATATATATATATATATATATATATATATATATATATATATATATATATACTGAAGGAAAAATTAAATATTTTGAAAATATGGAAGAAGAGAAGAGCCGAGGACAGAGAAGCAGCGCTGACCGTTGGGTTTTAGCGGCGGTGCCCAGGTCAGGTTTAGTGCGTGTGGGGAAACGTAGGTGACGCTGGGAGCTGGAACTCCTTCTGGCGAACTCTCCTCCGTTTTGGCCCTGCTGGGGGCGCTGAGGGTGCAGCCACCTGCTGTACACGCCTGCAGGTCAAAGGTCAAAAATAAAAACTTTGCCTGTACATGAAACATTCCATCTTTGGCTTAGTTTTGATAGAATGTTTATACTACAGGGTTGTGACTGTTACCATGGTGATTAAAAATCTAAACAATTAGATGTGATTAAAGGCCCTGATATGTGACACCCAGCTCTTAATGTACTGTACACAAAAGTATGTGCACTCCCACACACTTGCCATTTTTAAGCCATGTGCATTAATATGGTTCAGCCTGTACACAGTCTCCACTCTTCCAGGAAGACTTTCCACTAGGTTTTGGAACAAGGCGTTGGGATTGAGCTCATTCAGCCACGAGAGAGCAATAAGCTGCTGGCACACACTCACACACACATCCACACACACTGGGAACACCAATTAACCTACTCAGCATGTCTATACTGTGAAAGGAAACCGGAGTACCCCGAGGAAACCCACCAAGCACGGGGAGAACATAAAAACTCCACACACACAGACCCGAATCTGTGGAATCAGTCCCTCGACCCTGGAGGTGTCAGGTCACAGTGTTAAATACTATTATTATTATTATTATTATTATTATTATTATTATTATTATTATTATTATAAATATTATGGTTTATAAAGCAACCTGTATTAACATTTTGGTTAGAGGAGCAAAAAAAAGCTTTAAATTCCTTAAAATTCTAATTTATTATAATTAGAAAATCTATATTACAACAATATTAATTGTAATTACATTATAATTAATACATAACAGTCACTTTATTACATATCTTTGAACATAAATCACAGACTATAACTTATATCCTATAACTTACTGTATATCTCAGTCTGTTGTACATATTTATTCTTCTATTCTTATTCTTACTAGAGTAAATAATTCTTGAACCCTGAACTTTACATTCCAAAGAGAGAGCGAGAGAGAGGGGGGGGGGGGGTACTCACAGCGATTTGGAAAAGGTAGGTGCAGCCAGCGAGCAGGTCCTGCACTGTGTGATCCTCAAAGAGCTGGGAGCTGTTATACACCACCACTGGCTCCTCTCCGGGAACGTCCTGATACAGCGTGTAGAACTGCAGCTGACCGTTCACCTCCGGCGGGGACGACCATCTGAGGAACGCGACAAAATAATAAATAAACAAATAAACAAATAAATAAATGATGTGTCGCAACACATTCAGCAGACTCAGCGCAGCTCATCCACAGTTTACTGCTACAGTATGGTGGTAGTTTTAGGCCCATTCTTGGGGAGTTTTTATAAATGCGCAAATTCTATTTTCACTCACTCAGACTGTCTCGCATACACACTAATTCATCTAATTTATTAGATTTGCCAGGGTTTCCAGATCACGTTGTGTGTGTAGTAACCAGTTACGTTTACTCTGTTACATTGACTTGAGGAACATTTTGGAAATAATGTCCTTCTGTGAGGAGTTTTACTGCAGCAGACTTTTTACTTTTACTTGAGCAGATTTGCGAAGAAGAAACGCGACTCTTACTGTCAGTCTCTGTTAGTTTAGCTGTTTAGCATATATATAATTATATAACTAATTATTATAATATATGATCTAATTATTATCATTTCTAAAAAAAATTATTTGACATTACGTTTGAAACAGTATTATTCAGTACTTGAGTAGTATTTTCACAGAATGCTTTGTTATTCTTCCTTGAGTAATATTTCGGATGACTATGTTTTACTTCTACTAATATTATTTTGAAGTGCAGCTACTCTTACTTGAGAACATTTTTTGGCTGCTCTACTCACCTCTGTCAAAATCCTCCTGTCAGATACTTAAAACCTGTCCAGGCCCAAATAACATATATACAATACGGTATATATATATATATATATATAGTGTATCCTAATTATATATGCACATACTTTGCTTTAATAAAGTAATAATAATATATTCACTATTACTGGCCGCCTTCCTTTGAAAAATCTATACATTTATTCATTCATGTATCGATTTTTCAAAGGAAGGCGGCCAGTAATAGTGAATATATTATTACAGATATAATAAAACTGTAAAGTTGGTGTGTCTGTACAGTGAAGATATTTGTGAAAAAAAATTTAGAATAGAAAACACCCTTATATCATAAAAAAAAATAAAAACGATGAACAATAAATTTATCACAAAATTCATCAGAATGTGCTGTGCTGTACATTTTTAAATACTCGGTTATGAGTGTGCAACTGAAATCTACTTACTGTAATAAACACAATCTCACACTGTCATTCCGCGCACTTCACGGTAACATGTTAAAATTTTAGTTACTTAAAAAATTCAACAGATGGCGCTGTACATCGTTTAAAACGCACTAATGAGTGTGCAATTAAACTCCACGCGAACACGGCTACATCTAGTAGTGAATAAATATAGACACTAGTGTCCACATCATTAAAAAGGGGAAAAATCATGCGGCATCAGTGCACTTTAATTTAACCACAAAGTCCTCAATTTTACATTGAATATTATTTTATTTAAGCATTCTACACCTTGAATGAAGATCTTTCTATAAGTAATACATGGAAAGTTGAAAGGCGTGTATTTGTCCCTCCTTTTTATTATGTAATGATCAGATCTCCATGACCAGACACCCTACGTGTTGTGATCCTTAGTTCCCAGGCAGTAGGTGGCGTAACCGAGCAGCCTGTAGTGTAACCTAGCAGTCAGCAGTATCCTGAATAAACGAGCTTTAATGGAGCAGTCGGTGATGTCAGAAGTAGCATCAAGGGCGAGTCAGTTTGGTTGCCAGTCAGTCAGTATGTTTACGTGATGTCGTGTTATTTGGGGTAAATATGGACTTTTAAAATAAATGTAACCAGTTTTGATTCAAATCGAACTACTCAGAGTCGGACTAGGACACACGGTTCCTCCTGCACATACAACTCCATCGCACACGGAAATCAGCCGAGGCGCTAGCTAACAATGCGCTATGTCACCTGCCTACGATAACAGCATCAGCACGAGGGATCGCGTGAAACTCGTCTGTACAAAAGGTAAAGCGTAAAAAATAGATATGAAATGTCGAGCACTGTGAAGGTGTCCACGTTTTGTGAAGTTTACCGCTCCACATGTGACCAGGTTGCCGCTAGCTAGCTCGTTTCGGTCTGTGGTGTAATAGGTCAGCCAGAAACACGTTACTAATGGGATTGAAAGGGGGAATATCGCCACCTATTGTACTGGAGTGGGACATACTTCGGTCAGTAAATCGATTAATTGTCGAATCTAGTGATTCCAGTGGAACGTGCAGAGGCGCAGACAGGCTCTACTGCGATAACCCGAGGCCAAGGATGCACAGACAAGAATAGGGAAGCGTCTGGTGGGTTAGCGTTTCAGACTGCCACTTGACTTTCTCGGAGCTAAATTTAGAACAGAGGACACCACTATCTGCGCAGAGATCCAAAAGACTGAGGGCAAGAAGAAAAAAAGACAAAGAACAACAACAACGACAAAAAAAGCACATGATGAGAACGTTGGGATTACAGACAGAACCTGAAACACACAAGGCATGTAGGCCTGTTATGAGCGTTTCTGTTGCGTTTCCTTTTTCTGGTGACGGCTTTGCTCCAGTGTTAGAGAGTAAAGTCTACTGAAGGCAAAGAACGAAACATTTCTGGTCTTATTTATCATGAGATCTTGATAAAAAAAAAAAATTAAAAAAAAACGTATGAATTTCTCCTTAGGACAGGTAAAGTCATCCTGGAACTATATCGAGTTTCTCTGGCCTGGTGTAACTCAATAGGACATAAACTTTCCTTCTAAACTGCGAGACCTACTATAATATAGCACACAAAGTTGTCTCCAGCCATAATGTGTGTTTAGATGATGCATAGGGGACACTCGAGTTCTTTTTCAAGCTCTGTGAAATTAGCACATGCCTCTCAAGGGTTTTTCAGTCTACCAGGATCAAACACACCCGCAGGTAACCCGATTCATTATTGTGATTAATTTAGCTTCCGCATCAATTAAATTGCATTTTACACACAACAGGAGAGTATTGAACACATATGATCCTTTACCCTTTGCTATTACAATTCTGCTAACAAGGCAATACCTTCCAAAGGCACCGCAGCTACAATTAGACCCGGGGAGGAAAAAAAAACCAGGGAGAGTGAGAGATATCATCTGTAACGTCAAATTACAGCGTGGATCCACTTTCCCCGGCTCTTTTCTTTCCCCGCCGTCCCACAAGCGCGCCTCGTCCTGTTCGGATATGTTCCGAATATTCCGCTGAGATGGAGTAATAACCATTCCCCGTCCCGCTTGGTGGACGAGAACAATAAATATGGCAGGCTTTTCTCCAAAGCACTGTTTTCATTATACACTAGGA